>BRDA01010712.1:24236-38987 GCA_036984385.1 Crenuchus spilurus
TCTTTTAGATTATGTCTCTCACAGTGGACATGCACCTAAGATGACCATTTCAGACCCCTCCATGATTTCTAAGTGGGAGAACTTGCAAATTTGCAAGGTGTTCAAATACTTATTTTCTTCACTGTATATATACACAACTAGAAAAGTGCACAGGAAACAAGTAGTTGTACAGTGCTGTTGAAAATGAATGGAAGTCTATGGGTGGGACGAATGATGAATAAAGGACACTTGGAGGACTGCTGGTTTGGATTAAAGTTTTTGGATCTGTCCTGAGTGAGTACAGGCAGTTTGATGGCTGTAGATTAAAGGAAACAATAAGGTTTTCTTTTATCATTTGGGAGAATAAGTGGAAGCCTTTGGGAGAATAAAAGGAGGAGGGAAAAAAAGGCAAAACAGATGAGTGAAGGTCAGAACAACATTGAGTTTGTGCTCGGGGGATGAAAAAGCTGTATACAAGCACAGCACTTCAGATCAAACTGAATATTGTTGACATCTTAAAAACTGCAGGACTAGTTAACTGACAAAAAAACTGTGAACCAAGACGAATAAGAATATAAATTGTAAAGCAGTAGTGTCTCACACAGCAAGAAGCCGACAATCACTAATTGATTTCTAAAATCAGATACATGTTTTGCCACCTGGTGGGTAATCCATGCCCTACAGGTACCAAAGGGTACATGCCGACTTTATTTGAAATGACTTGAGTAAAGATGTAAAATGTAAAAAACACAGTGTATAAAGGGTTAAAAGGGTTCTGTATAGTTTGGTTTGTTAAATGACATATTGTAAGCAATAAATACTGGCTGTATCAAATATGGTACAAAACAATATATACAATGTGTTATTTATTTTTTGTAATTGGTCAGAAGGTTAAAATAAACCAGCCCGTTTCAAAAATCAGTTTTAATTAAAGAATTGAGCTCTAGTGTTTCCTTCAAGTCCTTTTGATAATAATACAGACAAACAGAGATAATGTGTATGTCTTTGTGTGTGTAAAGCTGCGTATAGGGATCCACTCTGGCTCGGTGTTGGCTGGGGTTGTTGGTGTGAAGATGCCACGCTATTGCCTGTTTGGAAACAACGTCACCCTGGCCAGCAAGTTTGAATCTGGCAGCAAACCACGCTGCATCAACGTCAGTCCAACTAGTTACCAGTGAGTATGCACCACAGGTCTGCCTCCAACCCTGACTAAGGCTAGTTCTGTGTTCTCAGAGTTCAGTTTTGTTAACACTCATTAAGCTTCCTACTGTTTTCAGGTCAAATGTGACCTGTTTCAAGTTTTCAATTGGATGTTGGCTTCAAAACAGCTCTATTAACTCAACAAAACCACTTTTTTAAATACTATATCTGCAGTGGACACCTGCCCAGGGCATCATGTTGTCAGGGCCAACATGACTGGCCGGCCCCACCCCCACAAGGTGTTGTGAAGTGCCCTTGGGATGATTACCAAGCTGGGGGAGTTAAGCTAGGTTTAAGCAAGTTTTATGCATGCATCACAATTGCACACGAGTGCGTGTGCCCAAAATGACGCAATCACAGTAGCTCCGCCCATGTGTGTTGGCCCAATCATCCCATCTCTTGAGCTTTGTATTTTTGTGCATGCCACATGTGACGTATCATTGGACAAATTTGAAGGAGATCTTGAAGGATACTCTTGTGATACATCTGTGAGAGATCATAAAGATACAAAGATGCTTCAAAATTAATTGAAGGAGATCACTACTTTCATGGGGAAAGAAGAGACTGTTTGTAAAGCTATCTGTGCATCTGTTACATTAAAAATAAAAATAATTATATATAAGCAAAAGTATTGTTACTATTCTTACAGTGTTTACAGAACTATAAGTATAAACATGGAAAAAACATATGGGGGGTGGTGGGGTTGCCAAAGGGGTTATTTGCCCAGGGCACCAAACAGGCTAGGACCGTCCCTGTATATCTGTGTTGTTCTGGGAAAAGAAAATTTAAGAGCCTGGATGGATAGGGTTAGGGATCCCACAAATGCCCATGTCATACTGAGTGAATACCAAGCTCAGGAACATCTTTTTCAGGTTTCCATTGTGTGATGTAAAAAGCTGGGGAACATAGGACTCTAAGAACATAACACTCTGTGAGAGCACATATACAGAACTGGGAAACATTGGCACTGGCAACATAGGTCCCTAAGAGTACAAAACTATGGAAATGGGGAACTTAAGACCTTGGGAACATAGGACCATTTGAGATGATGCCATTACATGCTATATGAATGTAGTCAACATTAGATCCTGGAAACACTGGACTCTGGGATATGTAGAACTGGTGAACATTAAATTCTGGGAACATAGGACCCTTCAAGGGCACTTATATGTAAGACAGTGGAACATTAGACCTTGTGAACACAGGACGCTATGCCATGTTTCTGTTATGTGCCATATAAATCTTTAGAACATAGGGTCCTGTGAATGTTCAAACTTTAGCTAACAAACCACAGCTCCAGACCTCAAACATTAGCTAACAGACTACAGCACCAAATGTCAAAATTTTGCTCTCAGGCTACAGGTTCCGAACATAAAACATTAGCTAACAGGCTACAGGTCCAAATGTGAAACATCAGTTAACAGGCTACAGGTCTGTATATCAAATATGAGCTAAAAGGCTACAGCTCCAAATGTCAAACATTACCTGACAGGTCAGAACATCAGACATTAGCTGCAGGTTCAAATATAAAACATTAGCTAGCAGGCAACAAGTCCATGGAGCTGGTTTCAACTCTGTTTCTTCAGCACCCATTGCTGTACTCATTCCTGGGTGTTTAGCAATTGCTAGATTGATGGTTTCTCTCTTTCTTTCTCTCTCTTTTTCTGTTTCCTTCAGACTCCTCCGTGATGATCGCTCTTTCTCGTTCATCCCCCGCTCCCATCAGGAGCTTCCCGATAACTTTCCCAAAGAGATCCCAGGAATCTGTTACTTCCTGGAGGCGGGCAGGTCCCACAGCCACGCCCCACTGACCAGCACTCGCTCCGCCCCCATTCGGAAGGTGTCCTATAACATTGGGACTATGTTCCTACGGGAGACCAGCCTCTGAGATAGCCCCACCCCACCTGCTACTAAACCACGCCTTGCAGGCTAGCGTTGCCCTTGGCAACCCATTCGCTCTGCCTCGACACAGCGCTCCGCCCACAGGGCAGAACAGAGGAGAAGGACTGGAGGAGGAGACGTGAATATTCATGAATATTCAAATTCTACTTTAAAAAGACTTGCAAAATTAAATATATATATATATATTTGATTAAATATATATATGTGATATATATTATATATATTTGCATAAAGCCTTCTGCTCCACAACATGCGCAACTACATTCAACACACATAACAATAATAATATATACTCTGCTGGTCATTAAAACTGCAACCCCAGTAAAATATTTAGATATACAGTAAAAGCATATGATAATCAGTATCTGGTGTCCACTATGCGAGGATAATATCACTGTTACATGGTCTACCATGGAGTTTATGAGGCTTCAGTATGTATGTTTGTGCCATTCAGTCTCTCTATATGTGTCCAAAGTTTATGAATGGAAACTACTGGTGGCCATTCATAGGGCAAATGTGTCCCAGACATGCTCCCATCATTGTGGTGGAGCACTGATCCATTGGAACATTGCACCAGGGGACATCTGGAGATAAGGTACTACCTCAGGCTCCAACAACTCTGTGATGTATCAAAGTCTGGCCATTGTACTGGTCATTGTGAACAGAGGATGTCATTACGCACCTATTTATTGATGCTTCAGAAACATATGCTATTGCAGATTTAATGGCCAGCACAGGCATAATAATAATGACAATAACAAATACTCTATATACATAAATATACACTAATACATAAATACAGTATTTTACTAAAGTGAGTATACCCCTCACATTTCTGCACATATGTGATTATATATTTTCATGAGACAACATTATAGAAATGACACTTGTATATAACAGAGTAGTCCGTGTACAGCTTGAATAACAGTATAGATTTACTGTCTTCTGAACAGAACTCAACATACAGACATTAATGTCCAAATAACTGCAACACAAGTGAGTACACCTCACACTGAACATGTCCAAATTGTGTTGTTGTCCCTCCCTGGTGTCATGTAACTTGTTAAAGTTACAAGGTTCCAGGTGTGAATGGGGAGCAGGGCTGTTAAATTTGGTGCTTTGGGTATAAATCTCTAATACTTGCCACTGAATACACAACATGGCACCTCATAGTCTTGTCTATAAGAAGACTGCTAACACCCTGAAACTGAGCTACAGCACGGTGGCCAAGGTCATACAGCAGTTTTTCAGGACAGGTTCATCTCAGAATGAGCCTCACCAGGGTCAACCAAAGAAGTTGAGACCATGTGTTCAGAGCCATATCCAGAGTTTGGCTTCAAAAAAGACCATACACCACACACTGCATCAACTCAGTCTGCATGGCTGTCTTCAAACCTAAACACAACTGAGCACCTGTGGTGCATCCTCATGTGGAAGGTGGAGGAGCACAAGGTTTCTAACATCCACCAGCTCTGTGATGTCATCATGGAAGAGTGGAGGAGGATTCCAGTAGCAACCTGTGCAGCTCTGGTGCATTCCATGCTCAAGAGGGTTTAGACACAAAATATTGACACTACGAGCACAATTTGTACATGTTCAGTGTGAGGTGTACTCACTTGTCTTGTAGTTATTTGAATATTAATGGCTGTGTTGATTTCTGTTCAGAAGACAGTAAATCTGTACTGTTAGACAAGCTGTACACTGACTACTCTGTTATATACAAGTTTCATTTCTATAGTGTTGTCTCATCAAAAGATTTAATCACCTATGTGCAGAAATGTGAGGAGTGTACTCACTTCTGTGAGATACTGTATACATATACATACATACTACACTAACAATAATACAATACTAACCAAGTCTATGTGCACACACATACATATACAGTACTGTGCAAAAGTCATGACACTCTCTATAAGCTGTATATCTGAGTATTTGTCAAAGGTCATTGATACCATCACTCATTACTGTCTGAATTCTTGTAATCACATTATTACTTAAATTTATTACATGTCTTGCTCATCTGTCACTAAAAGAAACACTAGTAATAATACACACTGCATTAAAACATAACTTTGATCTGTTTGGTGTCTGTTCTTGTACAACCTGTGACAGATTACTGCCTGATTCAGATTGTGAATATGAACAGTGCAGCACTAGTGCAGGCAAAAATAAAAATTCTCTACTTCTGTAAACTTAGAAGCTGGTGATAAAACCTCATATAGGTATTTTCATCCATAAACAGACCAGTATAATCATTAACAATTGCTATTTTGAGTTTTTGAACTGTTCCTACAGACTAGTTTCTGGGTGTCCATGCAGCATGAGCTAATCATTTTCATTTGGGTGAGAAGACCTAAAGTCTTCTAAATAAGGTCAAGCAATTCAACTACCTGTTCTTATAATGAAGCTGTTACTTTTGGTACATTTTCCAAAAACATTGATGATCAACCACCACAGTAACTGTGGAGAGGGAGTGTTCAAACGGATACTCTTTAATTTTGGTAGTTGTTTAAAAGCTCACGCATGAAATTCAAGTGTTATCAAATCAATAGTTTAAATTATAATCAATATTTTAATCAATAGTTTAAATTATATCTGGCAGAAGATCGAGCAAGAAGATCAGGTACCAAACCTGTGTTCTTATAACTGCATGCTTCTAATGTGTATATTAATAAAATTATTCATATTTACGGGTGTAATGACACATTGAGAGATCATCAGTTGTGATGAATGTGATGACAGACAATATCATGTGCATTCTGCTCATTATGCTATCTAATGTACTTGCATTGTTTAGCCACCAGAGGAGACAATTTATTGCACCAGAATGCCACTCTGATATGCCCACACCCTTTAGCTGCTGTATTAGCCTTACAGTTGCTTCTATTCTACAGTGGAATGTGAATTCTTCTAGTTTAATCTGATAGTACAGTTATTTCATGGTGTCCTAAAACTTTTGCTCAGTACTGTATAGAAATACCAACAGCGATAAATACACACAGCCCTCAGCACTGTAGGACATAGACAGGATTCACATTCAGAACCTGGTGCCTTCTTATAAAAACAGTGTTTTTCACATCCAACCTGCTCTCAGACTTCCCCCACCATCAGCAGTACAGGTCAGCACTCCATAAGGAAGTGGTCACATGATCATGTGCTTTTAAAGCTCACTGTATGTGTTTGTGCCAAGACCTTATCAGGACCTTTGCAAAAGACAAAAAAAGTCCTGAATTTTTCAGAAAACCAGAACACTTTGTGAGCTCATGAGAGTTTTAGATGTGAGAAAATCCAGATGACAGCATGAATAAGTTCTGTACTGAGTCTGTTACAAGTTCTGGTGAGCATGTCTGAGAAGTTGGTGAACATTTCTGGATAGTATGTGAACATTTCTGGAGTGTTTGCAAAGATCTAGTGAGTTAATGAAGATATCTTGAAACTTCACTGCATATCTGGTAAATTCATAAACATTTCAGGAGATTTTGTAAAAGTTTCTGGAAATATTGTTGGAAGCTGTGATGACCACCTGAAAGTTTTAGGATTTAAACTTTCTGCAAAGGTTCCTTTAGGGACTGTGTGTGTGTGTGTGTGTGACTCTTGACTCCATTGTTTGCTATACATCTCATTGAGATTGAACTGTCACTCACCACCATCCATTCAGTCACAGCAAACCACAATCTGTCAATCAAGGCCAGTCGTCTAATCACACCCAACTAACTGCTGTCAGTCAAGTGTGTTCTTCCAATCAAACCCAACCAAGAGCTGTCAATAAAGCCTGTCCCTCCAGTTGCGCTGTGAACCAACACCTATCAATCATTTTTTTCACAATGCCAATAAAAGGACACATTCGCTTACAGACACACCCCCAACTCAGGTGGAGTTTTGTCTTTACTTACACTAACAGATCTGTGTGTGAACATATTTGAGACAAAGGGCATAAGTAGGTCACATAATGTGTTGCTGATATTCAAATGCCAACAGTACACTGTGTGTGTATTAGCGCTGGTTGTGTAATTTTCATTTTTAAATATATTTGCATTAGCTTAATGAGATGGAGCTGAATTATGGGGCCCTGAAATAGAGTCATATTTATGGAGAATGTAGGTTGTGTGTGTGTGTTGGTGGCCTTGTTTTTACCTCTTTGTGAGGACAAAATGTCCTCATACTGATAGTAATACAGGTCAGATCTGTAGAAGTGTTCTAATTGCAATTCAACTGATTTTCTTTTTGGAAAAAGACTTAAGGAGCAAAGAGGAAATTGACCTTAATCTTACTCAGAAAAGGCATTTTTTTGGTAAAGGTAAATGGTTATGTGTGGCACCATTTTTGGTCTGTAGAACCATCTCATGATGTAAAGAAACATCATGATTGGCAAATGATTCTTGCAGTTCATTATAGTTGCATTTGTCTTTACCAGAGAACCTATTTGGCTTACATTCATTATCAGGAACAGAACTGACCTACAATCCACATCCTGGTTCCCGTTCTTCGTTTCACAGGTGAACATGTGCTGGAAGACGTCTTCAGATTAGGGCCAACAAAGACTGCTGATTTGGATATTAGGACTATTTCTTATGCAACTTGCTTGGTTTTGTTCACTATCACGCTGGAATTATCACCACAGTGATGACCTCAGATCATTGTAAAACAAAATGCACTAGTTACATAGCAACACCCAAGCAACCACTTCAGAGACCATAGCAACTGCCTAACTACACCTTTGCAAATACTTCAGAGACTAGTCACCACCAAAGTACACCTTAACAAGTACCTAAAATATCAACCATCTAGCAACCATTATGTACACATTTGCAACCATCTAGCAACACCTTATCAACAATATTAGCAACCACATAGCACCCACTCAAGAGACTATAGCAACTGTCCACCTACACCTTAGGCCAAGTAAAAAAAAAAATTGGTGATCATCCTTTTTCACCAAAATTTTGGGTCGGGGGGGAGGTGTTTTTTTTTTTGTTTTTTTTTTGATGGTAGAAAAGTATTGTGGCGGCTTTTGGGGGTGTCGGCCAATCAGGTGGCTGCATGTCGTACGGTATTTGCATAAAGTTCTCTTGTGTGTTTATGGGGTCTATTTTGTAACTATTTGGAGTCTTTAAGAGGAGATTTTTGTATGTGTAATGATTGTTAGGTATAGTCTAGTCTCTATGAGTTATTTTTAGTGTGTTTTAGTTAAGTTACCGTTAATGTGTGTCTTAGTCAGTTATTCTGTCTTATTTATAGAACCGGCTCGCTGTCTGCTTCTCTGTGTGTGAGTCTGCGCGCACGCTGCGATAATAATTATTATAATATATTACAGTTAGTTAAAATAATCCATTGTATTTTATTTCATTAGATAACAGGGAAGTGAAACGAATTTTATTGGCTGACTGCAGTGTTTTTACGATGCTGGCCACTGCAAAAGCCATGATTTGCATCACAAAAACGACCGGCCATTGGTATTGACAGTGAAGTGTACTGCAAATGTGCAGAATTGATTTGGGATCACGTCATTGGAAGCATGCAAAATGTGAATGATTCTAGGCCAGACTAGGGTGTTTGGCGCGTTTTTTTGTGTAAAAAAAAAAAAAAAGGTCGGGTGCTTTTTAGAGGGTCGGGCGGGGATGATCACCAATTCTTTTTTTTTACTTGGCCTTATCAATAACTTCAGCTAGCAACTGCTTAGGTACACCTTAATAACCACTTCAGAGAGCATAGCAACCATCTAGTAATACCTTAGCAACCACTAAAGAGACTATAGCAACTGTCCAGCTACACCCTATCAACAGTGTCAACAACCATATAAACACACCTTGGCTACCCCTTTATAGGGCATAGCAATCATCTAGGTATACCTTAACAACTACTCTGTAGCAACCGTTTAGCAACAACTTAGCAACCACTATCTAGCAACACCTTGCCAGCCACTCCAAAGACCACATCCAAAGACTTAGCAACCATTTAAGAGGCTATAGCAACTATCCAACTACACCCTATCAACAATGTCAACAACCACCTAAGCACATCTTGGCTACCTCTTCAGAGGGCATAGCAACCATTTAGCAACACCTTAGCAACCACTCCATAACAACCACCTATCAATACAGCTCAGGAGACCATAGCAAGCATACAGCAGCAATATCATAACAGCCCTTTCATGATTGCTTAGTCTGTGCAATCACTTTGCATGTTTTTCATGAAAGACAGTAATTGAAAGTAACATACTGCTGCACATGGAGCTTTTCTGGATTAAAAATGATCTCAGGACATTTTGAGCTGAAGTACATTTCCATTATAAACATTTAACACCTCATTATTTTCTCATTTATATCTCAGAAATCTCCAGTGGGCTGATGATGTGAACTTTCATGTCACCACTGAACTCCAAACAGGTTGAGTTCCACTGAAGTAGAAACACTGAGAGGATGTCAGTGACAAATGACTGTGCAACTGGTCCTTAAGGCGTGTCCACTGTAGATGAAATACAGATGTTTGATGATCTCATGAGGACAGGAGACGCCCAGTGAATGTAAACCACTTAGCCATGCCTTCTTTCATAGCTCACTCTGATTGCAATAGAGCTAAAGCTTCTATTTCTCTGTTTGCTATCTCTCCTTTTTCTTTCTTCTGCCCTGTCTTTTTTCTTTTTTATCTTTCTTTTCTTTCATTCTCTCTCGATTTCCTTCTTTCTTGTTCTCCTTCTCTATTTCACATTCATTCATTCATGCATTAATTAATTAATTCATTCATTCATTCATTTTCTGACTTTCTTTATGTTGTGTTTGGAGAAAGGAAAACACTGCATTCCAGCATAAGAACTTTATCTCATCTGTCAAACATGGTGGTGGTAGTATCATGGTTTGGGACTGTTTTGCTGCATCTGGGCCAGGACGGCTTGTCATCATTGATGGAACAAGGAATTCTGAATTACATCAGAGAATTCTAAAGGAAAATCATTTTCCTCAATAAATAATTGAGCAACTACAATATTTGTATGGCATTTGTTTAACTGAGTTCTATTTATCTACTTTTAGGACTGATGATGTTTTAGGTCATATTTATGCAGAAATATTGAAAATTATAAAGTGTTCACAAACTTTCAATCACCACTGTAAGTTATGTTGATCTGTTCTGTTCTTGATGTTTTATGACAGCAGCCTTTTTGTTTTGTTGGCAAACTAAACTGAACTTGTTGCTGTTTTAGAAGAAAGAGAATATCTGAGCTCATATTATTAAACTACTGTCCCCGTCCTATAACGTGTTTCTTCTTGAAGCAGTATGATATCTTTGTATGGTTTGCTGTTCTACAGCATCTATCTTGCCCCTTTCCATAATATCATTACCGTAGTAATCTGCTCATCAGTCATTCATTATGACCTCATCATGCTCGGCCAATCAGATTAGGACGTGTAATTAGAGATGAAGCAGCTGATAGCGGGGCTGCTAAAATAAAGCAAAGATCCAGGTTCTAAAGTGTCTGTGGGGTTACACAAACTTTGTTGTTCTGTATGATATCTAATATGTGGATTAGGATTATACATTTTAGATTAGATTATGAACTTAATATGGACAGATTTACTGGAACCATAGTGGAAGAACACTGTTGATTAATTAATTGTATTCATTAAGATCACCTGTTTATCTGCTGAACTGACATAAGAATAAATCACCACAAAAAAATCAATAAAAACAACATCTATATAATAGCAAACATTTAAACACCTCAAAGCAAAACATCTTCAGAATAATCCCATAAAACATCTACAAACAGCTCCAAAATAATAATCTGCAAAAACTTAAAAAATACCTTTGAAAACCAATAAACACTTCCAAAAACTAACATGAGAAGACACCTAGACATTTTCATAAAACACCTCCAAAAACCTCATTAAAGCTCCTGCAGAAACTACCATAAAACATCAAAAATCTCTCATAAGAACACCTCTAAAACCATTATAAATACACATTCAAAAGCCTCATAAACAACACCTCCTACATTCATAAAAGCCCACTGGCAACCCTCATAATGATCTCCTAAAACCCTAATCAGAAATGTCCTTCATCAAAGACCTCCAAAATATCTCGATAAAACACCCCCCAAACCCTCATAAAACAGCTAGAACTCCACAACAATAACCCTCACAAAACACATCCAAATATATATAACCCTTGGCTAATTAAACACACTGATAAAAGACCCTAAAAACAAACCACCTAAAAAGCCCCACTAAGTACTAAATAATTAATCACCAAAAACCTTCAAAACATCTACAAAATTAAGTATCTACAAATTACTTCATGAAAAGACTAAATACTTTCAAATTAACCTCCTAACATATTTATTTACACATTATTAAAAATACCTTCAAAATATCTTCAATAATAAAAAAGTTTCTGAAAAACATAAAATTAAAAAACACTTTTATAAACCACAAAAACACAAAAAAATACTTTAACAATTACATCCATAAAACACATAAAACACCACAAATACAAACTGTTAGTAATTAAAATCCAACACACAGAAAAACACTAAAACACACACACACCTCTGACACACTGAGGAAGAGTGTGATGGTCATGTCTCTGAGAATTACTAGCTCAGAGAAAAAAACTTTTAGATTAACAGCTACCAGTTGTAAAATACTATCCCTGTATTTCTCATTCTTTCCTTCTCTCTGTTCTCTCTCTGCCTCTCTCTGTCTCGATCACTGTGTAACTCTCTCTTTCTGTTAGGTCCACCTGTACTTTGTTAGGCACATACACACACACACACACACAAAGAGAGGTTTGACATTGTTCCTCTGGTCATACTTACTTAATGAACTCACATTCATTTGTTAATTAATTCCCATAATTACTCTGGTGGTCTGGTCTACTGAGAACATCCGAAGCCAGTAATAACTCACTCTGAGTCAATCTACATCATCCTTAAATCTGTGGCTCTAGGTGAATTTCTGCATTTTAAATTGCATCCATTTTTGTGTATCTTCTTAAATTTACTTTAATAAACATTTAACATGATACATTTAATTTCTAAATGTTCAGAACTGTGTCCGCTCTTTATAAAATGAAGACCATGTGATCTAGATGCCTGTGCAAAGACATAATATGATCCTAAAATTGAAACGGTGAATACCTTTATATCTAATGTGTAAACACACCTTTGCTCATGTGGATCAATTGTTTTAATTTTGAAGGTTTATGTCATCTTTAGTGAAGTCTCATCTGGGATTTATTAAAAAAATAAATGTGTAATAAAAATCCATATGTTTTAGATTTCCCACATGGGTCAATTTCCATTGGTCAATTTGACACAAAATGTAGGCAGACAAACATATTTAATAAGCAGCTGGGTCAGTCCTTAGTGATGTCCTGAGTCATCACCTGTCAGTTTCAAACTAGAACTGAAGGCAGAAGTCATAGTACCTGCAGAACATATGCAAATCCACAGGTGTGGGTCTAGTTAGTACTTGAATGGGAGACATTCAAGTAAAAGCTTGTGTGTCTGCTTGAAGTTATGTTGGTGGACACTCTACTGTATGCATGGCTCTGTATTTTATGTGTAAAGGTGAGGTCAGAAAGAGTCACCACTGTTTTCACTTCTCTAATGTGCTAATGTGTGGTGAGAGATCTGGTGTGATGAATGATGATAAATAACCAGAATGATGATAAATAACTGCGGAACTACCCCCAGAATGCTAATACATACATACACATTACACTTATATAGCACCTTTCTAGACACCCAAGGACACTTTACAATCAACACACTTCATATACACACATACCAGCGAGAAGCGGCAGCCAGTGTACTCTCAACCGGAAGCAACCGTCCACCTGGAGGACTGCATCGAGCACCAGGGGATCACTCAGGACAGAGTGCCAACCATATCTGGGCATACATACATACATACATTCATACAGACATACACATACCAGGGTAATTTTTGAGTAGCCAATTCACCTGATCTCCATGTTTTTGGACTGTGGGAGGAAACCCACGCAGACACAGGGAGAACATGGAAACTCCGCTCAGATATGGACTCGAACCCAAGACCTCACTGATGAAAGGCGAACATGCTAACCACTAAGCCACTATGCCATCATCACCTTGGGATTATCATAAATTGCCAGGATACCATCCCCAGAATTACAACAGATTGCTGTGGAACTGACCCTAGAATTTAGATAAAATGACAATAGATCACCTTGAATTGATGACGGATTGCCAGGGGACTACAACCAAATCACTGGGGAACTGCCCCCAGAATGACAGCAGATCAATGAGGAAGTTCTCCCAAAATGACAATAGATCACTTTGGCATGAAGATAAATTGCTGGGGGACTACAACCCGAATGATGACAGATCGCTAGGGATCTGTTCAAAAAATGACAATAGATCATCTTGGAATGACAATAGATTGCCAGGGAATGATGGTAGGTCAGTGGGAGACTACCCATAGATTGATGATACATTTCTGAGGGTCTACCATTTTGTTCCTAGTCTGTTCATGGAAGGAAGTGTATATAATTAACAAATACAAGTAACATGGTGTGAGGCAGATGAATTCATAGGTTCACAACTCTGGATGTGACTCACACAATGTTGAGATAAAAAAGGTCAGACCCCACAGATTCAGGGAATGTTTAAACCCTGTTTTAATGCTGTATTATTACAAATATATTAATAGAAACAGATGAATGTCCTACGTGACACAGGGGCACATTCATCAACCCCAGTGTGTTGTTTATAGTACACATTGAATGTTCTTTATAAAGTTAATTACATGTAAAAGTACACATGTATGTAACCAAATACGTTTGTAATAGACATTCTGTAAATGTACAGCCTCAAGGCTTCTGACATTTATTCACTGGTTTTAAAATGAACATGACCCTTTCTAAAAGTAGGTTGGTTTATATAGTTTTGTATTAATAACGTGAATCATTTAAATTTACTGAGTAATGCTTTAACATGGACCAGCGTCATAAGTGTATATTGGGATTCAGTCTTAAAGCTCTGACTACCATGGCAACCCTGTATGTGTGTGTCAGAATGATGCAACAGCGAGACAGAAGTGATGCAATTCATTTAAACACACACACACACACACACACACACACACACACACACACACACACACACACACACACACACACACATTTTTAGTATGAGTGGATTGTGTATTTGAACATTCTGAGCATAGTCCTCTCCATGTCTACACCAGCCAGGTCACTGTTCCCAAACGGGTCTGGTACGTCTGCTAGCATACATGCCAATGGAGCAACACACACACACACATTTGTTTGTGTGGATTTTGTGAATATTACATAGACTTACTCAAACTTTAAAAAATGAGTCTGTAATGAAAACGGCACATTTCTTTGTGAGGACCTGCAAAATATCCCCACTTTTACACATGCATTCCTATCATTATGAGGACTTTCAGTCCCCAAAAGGGTGAACTACAAAGACACACACACACACACACACACACACACTTTTTGCATTTTTTAATTACTGTAATATACCCCAAAATATACTTTAGCTAATATGCATATTACAACTGGATTTCAAAAAAGTTGAGACACTAAACAAATTGTGAATAAAAACTGAATGCAATGATGTGGAGGTGCCAACATCTAATATTTTATTCAGAATAGAACACA
>BRDA01010713.1:0-33376 GCA_036984385.1 Crenuchus spilurus
AAAAAAAAAAAAAAAAAAACACCTCCCCCCGACCCAAAATTTTGGTGAAAAAGGATGATCACCAATTTTTTTTTTTTACTTGGCCTTATGTCTCTCACAGTGGACATGCACCTAAGATGAAAATTTCAGACCCCTTCATGATTTCTAAGTTGGAGAACTTGCAAAGTCGCAGGGTGTTCAAATACTTATTTTCCTCACTGTACAAACAGTAATTGTTCAATACTGTTAATATTATTTCACGCGGAAGAAAGACCCAGCGTTTCACAGCCCGTCATCTGCGTGCGCGCGCCGGTGGCGAATTTAAAATGCTACAGCGAGAATTCCCGAAAAAATATTTTACACCAATATTGATTGAAATCTTAAATTGAAATATTTTGTTATGCATTGGTAAAGTGTATATATGTTTCTCTTAATTCAAAACATGTCTTTTTGTACATAATTTAGGATAGTTTGGGGATGTTTCACAGGGCTGGAATGGATTAAATTCATTTCAGTTATTTTAAATGGGAGAAATTACAGAATTACATTACAATATAATAATTATAACAATTACATTGTTACAGAACGAATTAAACTCTTATCTCAAGGTACCACTGTATATATAAAAGTGGAAGAGAGGAGCTCTGTCAGTGTAACAGTTGTGTCCAGATGGTAAAGTATAATTACCACCACAGTGGACCAGGTCCTCTGTATGATGAAGTGTTCAGATCAGCATGGTTATTAACGTGAACTTACTAATAAAAGTACACTACTTCACTGAAGGACAGAAACACCGGATCCTGACGGCCTTTTCACTTCAGACAGACATGAGAAGTTAATTTCCTGAAGAAAGAGTGGACTGACTGCAACCTAAGCAACACCCACGTGGTTGACAGCTTATTGCTATGACTTCATAATAGTTGCTAAGCTGTTACTGTGTTTGTTACAGTGTTGCTCAGTAGCTGCTACGGTCTATGAGTGGTTGTGGAGGTGTTGCTAGGTCTCGTCAGTGTCACCACTGTACATGAAGTCTCATCAGTGTAGCTGCTGTAGAACACGGTTAGAGATCCACCTAGTGTCAGTGTCACCACTCTACAGGCAGATAAAGACATGACAAACATATCCTTCGGTCTTAACAAGTCAACAATTTTTTTTATACTTAACAGGTGCAAAAATAGACAACATATCAGCATTATATCAACCAATATCAGTCACTATTATCGCATTCAGCTACATAAGTCTGTTATTGTTTATAGTTCACAGTGACCCCCTCAACAACATCTAGATCAGCTCCAAGTGTCTTCAGAGAATATATGCTGATACATTTCCATACAACTAGAATATTTAGGAGACTAGCGAGTTGTAGTGTTTGTAATGTCACAGCTGAAGTTATACAGTAAGCTCCAAACCCGTTTTAACCGATTGACTACATCTGCGAAATACGGAGAAATGTTTGAGTGATCCGGTCAAATCTACAGGTCTCAGCTTTATAATGAAGAGATGGTTTATTAATGGAACAAAATTAAAGAAATTAGACAAAAACTTGCTCCAAAACAGGAGCCACAATCAAATGTTAATGCATTATTTCAGCTGAACACGAAATAATCCTTTAAACATCTGAACAACATTATTTAGGGGCACAGAACAAGAAAATAAGGACATTTTATGAGAACAAAAGGTCAATTAACAAAACCAACCAATTAAAGGGGAAGTTCATAAAATATTACATTAGAGCACAATTTAGCCATTTATATACTATAGCAGTGTATCAGTCAGAGTCTGTCAATATGACGAAAATCATGATATAGGAGCTGTGATTCTTTAATCATTTTGATTTAAGTAAAACGCAGCGGTGCATCCTTACACTACATGTTTCTGTTGGACTGGAAGAGTCTAATGGCTGAACATTACAACACTGCCGTCTAGTGGTCAGGCGTGTAAAACACCACAAAATTAACCACCAAATCTATAAACTAGTGATTATAAACCCCTTTGTGTGAGAACTGATCTCAGAACATATAAAGTGATAGTGTACTGATATCTGACACCACAATGTGCATAATCGATTTGTGTTATTTTTCAGAAAAATCTAATAATCCAGACTGATAACTTGTCTCTGTGCTCTCAGTACATTAAGCTGATGGGTAAAATGTACTCAAACACAAAATGAGGTGAACGTCCCCTTTAAATTGCAATGGGAAAAAAAGTCTAAATTTTTACTTTTCCACCTCAAATCACATTCTGATCAGAACCCAAGCTTACATAAAACAACGAAGAGTAAAAAGATTCTTCACAAATATCAAATTTTATTTATAACAGACCTAAAAGACTATTTACATTTGAGTCTTGTAGAAATGCACGTTTAAAAACTAAGACATCTTGTTTTTTGGTGTTCAAGTCCCTCAGTGCTCCGTACTGTAAACATTACAATCATTCTTATAAAATTATTTCCATCTCCCAAATTATATGTATTTATTTCTTTATTTTAAAAACGCCACTTGTTACCTTAATAAAAAACAGCAGGTAGCAAAGCCCTCAGACAGGGGGAGCAAGGGAAGAGACAGAAATCAAAGCACGAAGGAGGAATGAACAGCTCCTCTCAAAGTCCAGTTAAAGGGCCAGATCCACAGACTAAGTACAGGAAACCAGCATGAAGAGTTTTGAAATGGTCAACCATGTCAGAGCTTCTTCCTCCGAGTTACTGGTTTAGGGTAAATAGACTCCATCATGCGTTTGCGTCTGAGGCTCATCCTTGGAACCGGGTCCTTCTCTTCTGTCCGTGTCTGTGCCAACGGTGCAGCCGGGCTGGCCAGCGGAGACACGGGATTGACATTGACTAGAGGTGCAGGTTCAGGTGCTACTTTAGTCCATCTAGTGGTCAGAGGATTAAACACAACACAAAATTAACCACCAATAAACATGTAAACTACTGTTTATTAATCAATACTGCATCACTAAACAAATACTGACATACTGAAGAGGATCAATGTTTTATTACAGCTGTATTCAGTCTGCATGTAAACAGACAGAACATTAGTCACTCAATGTGTTTAAGCTGGTTAAACTTCAGGCTCCTGCAGATGGCGCTGTACGAGGATGATGAGGCTATAAATACCTGCAGGGTGTGTGAGATGTAGAAGAGGTGGTCCAGTGCAGTGAATAATTCAGATGTTAATGATAAAGCAGTGATTGTATTTGGGGGTTAAAGGTCAGAGTGTGAAGGAAGTAGCTGAATGTGCAGGTGTATGGAAGTGTACAGTCATACAGGTCTACCAGCAGTGGTAACAATGCCAGTCTACAGGACATTCTCCTCAGAATTGTGGTGGATAGTACACAAGGCTGAAGGCCTCTTGCTCCACTCTGCTCCATATGTTGATGGTCTGCAGGTCTCTGGGGAGAGCTCTTTCACAAACTGGTTGTGAAGGACCTGCGTTGACTTCTAGAAGTAATTCTTGTCCGGAAGTGAAGAGATTTTCATTCACAAGCTGTGAAACCTGCCAATGGTCTCTGTCCATCAGTTTCAGCCTCAATTCTGAGGAGAATGTCCTGTAGACTGGCATTGTTACCACTACTGGTAGACCTGTATGACTGTACACTTAATCACTCCTTTATCATCAACACGTTTGTGTTCATAACTGAATTTAAAAAGGTGAACTATTATATACTTAATATATTTATTAAACACAAAGTGACATTTCAGTCTGTTTCTCTGTTTCACCTGTGTGACTGACAGCTCAGAAGATATGTGATGGTGAATAATTTACTATAAACAGTATAAATACTGTGCATCTCTCAGAGCTACAGCTGCCACATTCCTAATATCAACACTTCTGAACCAGAACCAGAACTGGACTGTTACTCAGTACAAAGTCCTCTTTTTACATTTAATTTGTAAATCAGACCTGATGCCCACAGAGACTTAGTGGGTTCATGTGAGCAGGAAGATGAACACCAGACTCAGCAACACAAGAGGAGCTGATGGCCACTATAACAGCATGCGCAGCTTCTGTAACGTCTCAGTGCCACAACCAGGTGAGCTCCATGCCATGCTACACTGATGCAGTAATTTATGGCAAAGAAACCCAGACCATGTACTGAGTGTATAAATGATCAACATTCAAACAAAAAAAGCTTAATATGTCACTTTATGTACTGAATATAAAGACAGTTTGCATTCTTATTAATTATGAATAAAATTAATTTTTCACTGTATTGTAATTTTAGATGCATGATGTACAGCTGCTTTAAGGTGAGAGAGCAGACATTTGTCTTTAAGAACAGAACGGTTTACCTTCTGTTTCTCGTTTTGACCTCTTCAGCTGGTACTGCAACATCATCTGATGGGATTTTGTCCTGTGAGACCAACAAAGACCAAAACATAAAGAGAAAATTAACAAAAAAGCTGGAAAACCTCTGCAGTGAATATTAAAAAAAACGATTATTTTGTCAATGTCATACATTTAAAGGGTCAACATCAGGAAAAACTATTTTAAAATAAAACCGGCCATAAATGCCCCGACCCTGAGCCAGGAACACTTGAATGTATGTTGTGATATAATTTTACACACACTATCTTCTCTTAAAGTGAAAAGAGCAACTTTCATCCCCGCCCATTCAGCCTAGACCACTTTAGCCCCACCCCATCTCCAAGAGCCAAGCCTTGCCCAATGAGTAGGGCTGCACCTAACGATTATTTTTTTATCGATTAATCTGATTATTTTTTCGATTAATCAAATTGTTGCCTGCACTTAATAATGTACCCAAAATGATGAAATAAGAGAAATCCTCTTAATATTTCTAAATTTTCTTTAATCTTCTCATAACCTGCAAAACAAAATCCTGTGTTAAAATGTACCTTCTCTGTACAGTCAAACATAAAATCTCTCATGAAATTACAGCAAGATTTTTAACAATGCAAAAAATGTTCAACTTGATCAACAAACAGAAGTAACTAACACACACCCTAGCACCTACACACAATCTCTCCCCCTCTGGTGTATGGGTCTACATGTCTCCTGTGTTGGGGTGACTGTAAGAACATTTAGGCATTACAGTGTTACATTATTAGGGTTAAATTAACACTGGGAGTGTTACTGCTTTAAGGTTAGACAAGCTATGGGAGTGTTACACCCTCAGTCTTAATTTAACTCTAATAGTGTTGATTTAACACAGGCAGATTTACTGTGTAAGCACACTTGATGTGTTTATAACTCAGCTCTGGGTCAGAGAACATTAAAATAGCGTACAATATCTTTTTTCTGAAAAGATGCAAATCACTGAATTTAGACCAATAACATGAGATGGTGTTAGGAGCTGCAGCAGAATCTCTTGTGTATTTTGTTTTAACAACGTTCTAATAATATGGATTTATTAGGACTTCCGTTTGTTAAATATAACACAACTAGTGCTTTATGAGATGTTCTGTTGTTTTCTGTGAACGTAATGACAATAAAAATAGTTATTTAAATACAGAAACAACAGAAACAGCGAGTACGATGTGCTCTGCACTGCTGTGTGATGCTCGTGCACGTGAAGGGGAGTCAGATTCTGGCTGTGCTATTTTTTGAGCGGGTTCAATTTCATACGATGGAGATTTGCGTTTTAGTCAGCGCTCCATGTTTGCGTGCCACAAGTTCTTATCAGTGACTGTGTTGGTTCTGAAAGTTGAGAGAAACGCCTCTAAAGCAGAAGGTTCTCGTAGCTCTGTAGACAGAGGAAGAGTGAGCGCGCCGAGTGCAGCGTCCAGTATGGAAGCCCGACCATCCGTCCATCTCACAATCCAAACCGAGCGAATGTTTTGCTGAACGTTTTCGCTGTAATTATTTGCAGGAGTTTCCCGCATTATTAAGGCTAAAATTGCGGAAATCAAATAAATAGTGTGCAATTCCCGCACTGAAATTCAGGCCCTGATAGCAGTAAAGGTGACTTTATAGTGACTACTACTAACGTGCACATTAGCAACACATGCTAATAGTTGTAATATATAATGCTAGGGTGGAGACAACAAATAAACAGAACTTAAGGTGGTGTGTCGCCGCCGTCTTGACGAAGCGCTCCGGGATGCTTGCGCTTCGGGTGCTCGTGCATAGCGGTCATGCTGCTGTGATAAGCCATCTCCATTTGGCAAAGCTTACATAGCACCACATTGTTCGGTCTCTGTCCAAAGTACTCCCAAACGTAAGATGCCAGTGTGCGAGTTTTTTAGCCACAGCCTGCTCCCCGGAGAAATCCATGTTTTTAGTGGGTGTGGCCATCTTGGAAACGCATCGACGCGCATTTTTGCAAATCGACATATTTTTGAAGTCGATTACGTCGATTATGTCGACGCGTCGCCCCACCACTACCAATGAGCCTACAGCAGTATAGCAGCGCCCATTCACGCTGAAGTTATAAGAAGTACTTTGGCTCAGACTACATTCTGAATATGAATAAGAAAGAACAGGACAGCCAATAACAACAGAGGTCATTTACATATCTGCCTTATGATTATATCAGATATCAGACATGAACAGAAAACTTTCATTTTAAAAGAGAGAACAGTTTATAAATGTAAAAGAGGATTATGTTAACCCAAACAAATGTTTACTGTAGAAAAGAATGAGACGTGTCCCAACATCTCACCTCAGCCTGGTCTTCAGCAAAAGCTGGCCGTCTTGATCGAGTTATAGGCGGAGACAACAGCACTTCTGATACAGTGATGCCAGTGTTTACAGATTCCTTCTTCTTGCCTTTAAGATGAATAATAGACAATAAAAAAACAGGAAAAACAAGCTTGTACAATGATAAAGATAAAAAAAAAAAAACAAGAACTGAAACATCACCTCTTGTTCTCTGCAGACTGGATGTAAAAGTGAAGGAGTCTCTAACAGGGGAGAGGTCGGGTTCGGGTATTTTGCTGGCTCGTGTTCGCCTAACAGATGCACTTGGTTTTTTCGCAGTTTCCTGCATTTCTGCAGATGCCGTCTCTGATGAACCCTCAACATCAGCAGCTGCAGAGGTCACAGCAGATTTAGTAGTTCTCCTCTTGGCACGTACTATTTCCGTAACTTCACTTCCTTCACATTTCAGCCTCTCCATCAAGGCATTAGCTAGTGGATTGGCGGATTCCACATCCAGAGGAGACACAAGATGCTCTTCTTTCTTGGGCTCCTCCTCATGACTCCACAGCTGACTCCTGGTCAGACGTCTCGAAACGCTCTGGAGCTGAGCCTCGTCGATCACAAATGTGACGTTATTTGCTTTTTCCACCACCCCACCCATCGTCTTTCTTCTGCTTCTTGGCGGGGTGACCACAGACTGACTTGGGGCGATGGTATCTTCCGCAGAATCAGTTTGAAAACTCTCTAGAACCAAGCTTAATCCTCGGGTTGATTTGCGAGTAACCCTGCTGGGAGTGGCAGGAGCTTGAGATGGTTCTTCTGGTGCCTTCTGTTCAGAAACCATCCCAACGTTAATGGAGGCCTTTTGAGTCTTCCTCGCGCTCTGTCTAACCTGAGGTACGGCCGTGTCTTCGATGACCGGTTCCTCCTTTGGTTGGGCTTCTTCGTCGCTCTCCACAGTTGTGTTCCTCATTTTGCGGGTTCCTTTCCTTGGAGTGGCTTTCTGTGGGGTTCTACTTGAACTTGAAGAATTGGAGGGTTTTGCTGAGGGCATCTCCAACTCATTTGGCAATTCGGGCTCGGCTTTTCTCGCACTTCTCCTGGGTGTAACAGGGAATTGTAAGTTTTGTAGTTGCTTGCCACTTCTTGTGACACGTCTTGGTGTTGAAGGCAATGTGGACTCTGTTTGCTCTTCCTCAGATTCGATGACAGGTAATGGAAACGTAACTGTTTTCCTGAGTCTTCTTCCTGGACTTTTCTGTACTTCTTGAACGGTGTTGGTTTTATCTTTAGCAGCCTCGACAGGTTCATTTTTATTCTTCACTGGCTCGTCCAGCAAAGGCTCAGAATGATCTGTGGGACTGAAAGCCTCCTGGGATGATGCAATATCATCTAGTCTGTTAGCAGCATCTTCTGGCAGAGGAAGGGTCTCACCTACAGCTGCGAGTTCCACGACCTCTTTCTGAGATATGATCCTTGTAGGAGAAGGCTCTAGCTGTCTCTCAGTATGGGCTGGTTCATCATCTTCCACCAAGGCTGAAGGAGAACCTTCAACATCACCATTCTCACATCTTTCATTTAGATGTACTTTACCTTCATCTTTAACAGAAGTAGTAAATTCGACGATCTGAAGAGGTTCCACTTCAATCAACTCGGGCTGAGTCACTGATTGCTCTTCAAAAACAAATGGTTCAGCCTTTGCAGAAATTTTCATTTCTTCCACATGTTCATTAGAAGCTTGATCAGCATACTCCAAGCAGACAACATCTGGGTTAACAACTGGCTGGCTGTCTATATCTTCAGCATGCGGTTGGAGAACCAAACCTTTGTTGGGATCCACTTCCTCTTCATCTTCAGCATCCAGCATGAGAGAGAAAGTGTTGGAGCCTCCAGGTAGTGCTTCCTCCGGGGGCTCGGCTGCCACAGCCTCAAATGTTCCTCCATCCAGAAGCTCCTGGTCAGCAGCTAGCTCGAGAGGAACGAGCAGAGTGGCAGAAGGTTTCAGTTCAGTATAACAAACAGCTTCCTCATCCAGGTCAGCAGCTTCCAAACCAACCATTACCACCTCTCCCTCTCCATCCTCCTCTTCCATCTCACCATCCATCACCTGTCAAACAACGTGAGAGGTGAGAGTCCTTAAATGATTCACTCAGAATTCATGAGCTAGGTTTACATTACCAGGCTGAAGTGACTCAAATAAGGTTTTTTGTGTTGATACTGTTTGAAATGTAATTTACTCACAGGGCTAATAAAATATTCTAATAATCGGAATCTTTAGTCACACTGATCTACATTACAACTGAAACAGGCTGAAATGTCACTTTATGTTTAACGAATATAAAATCTGACTTAAAAATGTAATTATGAACAGAAATTAATCTGTTGATGTGGTTTCTGTCTATGCATTGAAACTTTTTATATTTTGTTTAAACATTTTATATTTTGTTTAAATGCTGAAGTTCATTTATACATGCAGAACAGAGGTGCTGAAAATCCAATTTAAATCCAAAGAAGAGAAGCACATATTTGATTACTTGACTCTGCTGGGGTAGTGATGGGGGTAGACTGAAAAAGGTAAAAACGTTGATGTTGACACAGAATGTTCATATCTAGTGGAATCATTTGCACAACAAAATGGCAGCATATCTAGGCTCCCTTACAAAAACGTACTAAGACTCTATGGTCTGACCTTCAGCTCTGCCTCAGGATCCACCAGAGACAGCACAGCAGTGGCCTGTTCTTCCAGAAACTGCTCATGTGATGGAAGCTCCTGCAGGTAAAGGGCAGGACCAGGTGGATGTTGCCTGCCGTTGCCTTTAACCTCATCTATTATCTCCACTTCACTGCCCGAGTCCTCTTCTGCACCGGACTCGTCCTCAGATTCAGTGCTGGACAGCTCCTCACTGTCATTCAGGCTGACTACAGCTATGGAGGAACACAAACTACATTTCAGAATTTATTTGGAGCAGCAGGACTCCACAATAAGTTAAATATTACCAAAAATATGTCAACAATGACATTTTTATGTTTTAATACAGTTTGTTTGTTTTAATTCAGTTTTAATACAATCAGAAGCTTCCTGCCTGCTTGAGGATTAAAAGTTGACATAATTGATGATGTGTGTATGAAACCAGGGTTCTAAATTAACACCCGCCAACTCGCCAAATGCGGGTCAAAAATCATTTTGGCGGGTGTTAATAAAAACTTACTAGCCAATTTTGCCAGTGATGCAAGACGCATTACATGCATGATACATAAGGCTCCGTTCTCGGTCATTCATCCCCTGGCAGTACTTCCTACATTTCCCAAGAACACTATATGCCTAAACGCTACGTCAGGAGTGCACCGGTCGATCGCAAAGGTAGTATGGGTAGATCGCATGGCATTAAAAAAAAAAAAATAGACGTCAGCCTATCATCCATCCTCGCCACCCAACCTACAGCCTACACAGTGCTATCCGGCCCCTCGAAACTTCTGCCCACAGTGCTGGAAATCGGCATGTTAACAAAGGGAAGGAAAAGTATCTATCCTAACGTTAGGGCGTCTCTCAATCTTTATTCGATGGATTTCTGCGGTATTTCAATATTCATGTCACTCATATCCACGAGGATTATTGACAACCAGCTCTGTTTACGGAGTTGCGTTCAGGGTTGCCAGATCCCCCAAATCCTCCAGCCCAATGTGTGACAAAACTGCCATACACAAGATGATAATATCTAAATAAAATCTATCTATCTATTGATATAATCTAAAGCACTCCATCACAAAAGCATAAAAAATAAATCATTATATTGTTCATTTTCTTTTCTATTTAGTGCAAAAATCCCTGCATCCCCCCTCGGAAGGTTTACCAGTGAATGCATTTTCACCAACTGGCAACCCTGGCTGCGATCATCTTTTTACAAGAGTATAATACTTTTATTATATATTTGTATTTATATATTACAAGGAAAAATATGATTATTGTGTGTTGTATGTCAAATTAACTATTACATGATTATTATTCTTAAGAATTATAGACGACCAGCTCTGTTTACGGAGTTGCAATTAGGGTTGAAAGCTCCCCAAAAACCTCCAGCCCGTCATAAAAGCATCAGCCTTTTCACACGTGAAGATCATTAAGTCCAAGTATCATTCCACTATGACTGATGATCATTTGGAGGTTTGCTTGAGGCTGTTTATCAGAAACTACTGTCCAGACTATGCATCCCTGACTGATTCCATTCAGTACAAGTCATCAGAGTAAAGTAGGCTAATACTTATAGGCGAAGTAAACAGTTCCAGAACTAAACAGAGAGCACACTGAAAGAGGAGGGAGTTAACATTAGCTTAGTAAAAACTTTTAACCTAAATGCGGCGGTAGTTGGGACTTGGATAGACTGGGGCAGCTGGGCCTAACTTTGTGCGCAAACGTGCAGTAAAAAATGAGAGTAGCTCAGATTCTGATGCCGCTTCTGAAGAAGAGCAGCACTGAAGATGTGGTTCAAATAATATATATATATATACACATAGAAAGATAGATCAAATGCATTCAGTGGCACTCATTTCTCTTATTTCTACCGTATAAAATTTGGCTAGTGGAAATTCTGATTGGCCGGTAACTTTAGAGAGTTACCAGCCACATTGGCTGGTGATCAAAAACGTTAATTTAGAACCCTGTATGAAACCTGATGGAAAATGTTAAGATTGTTGGTCATATCACCCAGCTTCACAGTTTTAGAATGAAATGCTTACACTGAGACTCAGAGGTGTCAGCTTCAGAAGAGGATTTTTCAGCTGCAGCATCTACAGCATCCACGGCCACAGACTTCAACTGCTTATCACCACAAACTGGTTCACTGTGTGGACAAGAAACGGTGAACACAGATCCACTAACAAAAGACAAAACTAGAGATGATGGCAGTCACTTCTTGTACCTGTTGAAAGACATCCATGTTTCTGAGGAGTCTTTAAGGTCAGAGCTGGACAGAGGTGAAGACAGATCATTACCGAATAAGTGACGATCCACATAGTCTTCCAGATCTGAAACAATCATGACAATCAGAACCACCAAGCAAAGCATATTCTACATAGTGTTATTATTTAAGGCTTTTGGAAAAGAGCAGGACATTAACTTTACTTTCATAATTAAAATAAATGCATCAATTTAAACATTTATAATTTACACAACTATGGTGATGTTACCTAGCAAGTTATTTGCATGCATGCTGGCTAGTGACAGACTGATTAATTAGTCGGCTGATTAATTGGGCTGAATTATTGCTACTTTTTTTTTTTTTTTTTTTTTAGAAAAGCAGAATCAGCTAATGATAGAGATGTAAAACATGTTTATTATGGATCACTAATTCTTTTTATTTGATAAATATTATCCATTTTTAAATATTTCAACAAACACACAACACCAAGAACACCAGAATATCTTAGTTTAAGAACACAGATCGATCGTATGTTATGATATATAATATTATAATAATATTAACAGCCCTTATATCCATACCTGATGTCTCCATGGCCTCTTCCTGATGTTTCCCCTCTTCACACACCTCAGCTTCCTCTGCAGTGTTATTCTGCTGAGAATCTTCTTCTCTTGGTTCATGGTTGACCAACTCTGTTGCAGCAGGCTCACAGACTGGTTCTTCACACACAGCTGTGGGTTCAGTGATAGGCTCTTCGGGCTTCTGTACTGCAGGGATCTCACAGACCACAGAGATTGAGGCTGGACCACAAGAACCAGACTCTTTGGTTAACATCACCTCAGAAGGCTCAGTGATTGGTTCTTGTGGAGTTTGCTCTGCCTCCTTGGTCAACACTAGCTCTTCCTCCAACGCTTCTTGATGCCGGTTTAATTCTTCTGCGTCTTCAGAATGATGATTCACCTCCTCAGGTACCACAGGTTCAGAGATTGGTTCCTCCATTTGAAGTATGGGCATGGACTCTTCAGGCAAATCCTGAACACTGACTATATCCTTGTTCTGCTCCTCACTGTTTTTAACGTTGTTTTCAGTCGCATCCTGCTGCATTTCAATGTGTTCATGAACCTTCTCCGCTGTTCTCTCCTCCTGATCTTCTCCAGGCTGAGACACAGGAGGCAGCTCCTTAGTGGTGCCATCATCAGGACAGGTTTGGATTGGTGCAGAGCCTGGAAGTCTAACAAATATTTCCTCATCCACACTGGTTTCCACCATCTGGGGCTCCAGCCTCTGCTTCCCGATATCTCCAGGAGAAAGAGCATTGTGGAACTCCACAGTCGTGTCTGACAGGATGGAGACATCACTTGTTTCATGGCCCAGACTGGGTCTCCTAAGCAGGGAAGGTAAGACATTGGGGTCCGGTTTCTCCTTCTCTTCAACTGAAGGCTCTCTCGCATCACCCTCTTCTCCGGAATGTTCGCTCCATGCTTCAACACCACCCTCTGGTGGTAGGAGTGGACTCTTGGGATGGCTAATTTCACCATCAGCAGGTAGCTGCAAAAAATACATATGGGTTAACAATGTGTGTGCATGAGAACATGGTACAGCACCATCACTTTGACACAGTAACAGTTTTACCCCGTTACTCCAGCGCACAGAACTCTTAGGCAGTTCTGGAGATGCAGCCTGCTCCAAGAAGGTGATCCGGCTCTCTTTGGAGCGTAATGGAGGTGACACAGATCGCCCAGGAGAGGCAGAAGGCGTGCCAACAGGAGTGGGGCGAAGGCTGCTCCTCAGGATGGATTGAGGAGTGAAGGAAGAGAAAACTGGAGCTGATGTAGCCAAAGCTCGAGCTCTCTGCAGGGTGAGAAACAGGACAGATGTTAATGAGCAGGGCCTGTGATGGGGAGCCTGAGCATGTGGAGGGAACTGGACAGGAATACATCCATATGTAAACTAAATTAAACATGAAACATTACAAAGAAAAGCGGACTAAGGTGCTGCCACCATGATCCGAGGATCATGAGTTCAAATCCCAATCATGCTGCTTGCCATCAACAGCCAGGGCTCCAAAAGAGAGCAGAATTGGCCATGCTCTCTCTTCAGGTGGACAAAATGGCGCACTCTGCCAAGAACTATAAACAATGTTGACTGACTGTTGAGCATCTGCCAGGAAATTAATCAGAACCGGGAATCTAAGCCTCTCTCCAAGTACACTAGCTGCCTGGCAGCGATGCATCACACGCAGTTCAGAAAAAAAAGAGGCTTGATGTCACTGGTAAAAGGGGCGGGGTTATAACTTCATCAAATATCTGTGATTACACTCTTTACATTTTGGGTTAGTTTTACGTTTTCTGGGCTGGAGAACTTTGAGACCTGGCAACCTGGGACTCCTCTGTGGATCTATTGGATCCCTGCTCTTCTATCACTCTGGGTTTCACTGTCCTTATAACACCACACCATTAAACATTCTCTGCCAGTAACAGTTCTGAGGTCTGGAACCACATTCCATACAAAAGAAATGATGGAGTAAATGTTTAAAGACAAAGCGGGATTTAAAAAACGGGATTCAACCTTGACCACTTGTGGTGTCTGCAGCAGACTGAGCTCAGGAGCTTTAGTGATGCTTTTAGGTCCAGACCAGGATGTGATGGGTCTCGGTGTGATTCCCTGTACGCGAGAGGATTCTGGACACGTTTGGGGAGATGGCTGAACCACAAGATCAAAAAGCCTAAAAACAAACAAACAAAAAAGTTTATATTTTTGAGCAAAAATGGAATAAATGTCACTGCACATTCATACAAAATTTAAACTCAATGTAGCTTTAAAGATCAGCAGATTAAAAAACATAACCTGAGCAGTTCTCCTCGTTTACCTGGACATTCTCTTGGTTAACATGTTGATGGGTGTTCCCACAAAAGCCTCAGGTATGTGTAAGGTGGGAGGATTTGGACTAGGCTCTGGCACCTCCGGCTCTCTGGAGACAAAATGTAAAATTTTATTTTATTTTATTCAGATTGTCAGAAATGCAGACACAGAATCTGCTGTTAACACATTCATTATGTAACTACACAGACATCTGAAAAATAATCACTGTTTAAAGTCTACAATTATAGTTTCCATAAAATCAGTTTTACACATTAAATGCAATAACTGATGAAGCTGTGAATCAAAAAGAAATGTTCAGATTCAGACAGAACAGAGCTGCAGATTTTAATTCCAACTTTACTTTCAGAGGAACATTCTGGTAAATGACTGTTGATGTTTTAACTTCACAGCTCAACACACACTCCTTCAGAAGCTCCGCCCTCAAAATCTATACACAAACTTTGGCAAGAACACTGGGCTTGCAGATCAAAAGGAATGCCCCCTGAATTGTTTCTTTTTTATTTATTTATTTATTTTTATTTAAGAATTTATTCATTTCATTTTAACAAAATATCTTACATACAGAAGAAATATATATATATATATAATATATATAGAAAAATACAAATCACAAATAAAATGAAAGGCAGCAGAAAGAAGAAAAAAAATCTTATATCTGCCCCTTTTTTCCAAGAGTAAATTCAAAAGATAGTAATTTACCAGAAACAAAACTAAACAAAAACATTAAATCATTCTCGAACAACAATGTCACTGTTTCTTTCTTTCTCGTTTACAGTCAGAGCTGAGGATGAAAACATTTAATATTGGATTAAAATTGTGTACAGTGCTTGTATCTTTGTATCTGCATAAGAAAATGTGCAAATAGCTGTGAGACTATATTATATAAATTCTAAATGTAATTAGTTTAGTCATGTTTGTATCTTATGTAAAAAATAACAAAATATAGGTTTGAGGCAGAAGCAAATAGGCCTGAGTTTCTGAAAATCTTTTCCTCACTGTGCCCTGGAATGTGTCATGTAATTAGCAAATCAATAGGGGGCTAATGGCCTTCTCAGCAGGGTGTCGGGCTGGAGGGGTGGGGGTACAGTGGTAAAATTTTACCAGGTTCTGGTGTTTTAGGAGGTGTGGTAAAATTCTACCAGGTTTTGGGGTTCTAGTTAAAACAGACATTTCTAAAGACATCACTCACTCAGAGTGAGACAGGACTAGAAAAATGACAGAACACCACAACATAGCTATTGTTAACTGATCCACAGCACTGTTTTGGTGAAAGAAGAGTACAGATCAGGAGCTCTTTGTCTAGGAGGCCCTCAGGTGTACTTGTGCTAGTTTAAATCCAATTTCTACGAGTATTATATTGAACAGTAGCCTATCAGTATATGAAAGTGACAACACAAGGTAAAAAGGATGGTACCTCTTCTGAGGAGAGGGCACCGGTGTGACGTCTTTGCCAACCCACACCTCCTCAATCTTTGTCAGAACATTTTTGATGAAGGTCGCTCTGGTCAGTACAGTTTCAGCAGAGGATTTCTTGGCCACAGCTGATAAGGGCTGAGGTCTTGAGACTGAAATGGAGAAGAAAGCAGAAGATAAAACAGCTGAAAACAGTGACGGGTAAGAATTTAAACTCAGTCTCTCTAATGTAAATCTGTAATCCGATTTTGGTTTACCTGGTTACAGGCTGGTGTGCTAAAAAGTTCTCTTGAAGAACTATTGTTTATCTTAGGGTTCCACTGGAGAACCATGATTAATCTGAACATTCCATAAGAGAACTTGGTGTTCTATTAGAGAACCATTATGTACGTGAATAAAATGTACGTGATTAGAGATCAGTAGTTTATCTGTAAAATAATTTTAACACATAAACCTGAATTTTGACCTCAGATTACAAAGCTGTGCTTGTGAAATGTGTGTGTGTGTGTATTTACGGTCAGTGTTAACGGGCTCAGTAGACGGAAATCTCACACACCTTCTCTGAGGATGGTGGTGGGGTGCTGGTATGGTTTAGCTCGCTCAATCGCTAGCTTCCTCTGAGCTCGGGGCAGAACCTTGCCGTACTGGTTCAGGATCGAGTTCCTGGTGTTTGATCTCTCCTTCATTTTAGGATCTCGATCAGCCTGAAGGACAAACAGATCAACAGCAGCAGTGAAGCAGGGTTCTTGCAGGTTTCAGTGAGTTTAATTTAAGACTTTTTTAAGACCTTTTAAGACTATTCTCAGTGAAATTTAAGACCAACATGATAAATTGCCAGAAACATTAATGATACCAAGTATATAAAATATACAAAATATTTTATTTCTTTTATTTTCATTTAATTCAGTTATAGAAAATGATTAATTTGATATTAGAACAGATAATCAAAATAGTTACATTCTAAACACAAGTATCCTTATCAATGCAACACTAGCATGTCTAAATATAACCTCACCCTACATATGTCAGAGTTCTTCTTTTTTTATCACCTCTCTCAGTTTCAAGGGTTTTGAGCTGGGCAACCTTGTCTTTGTATGCCCTTCTTGGGGCATTTGACTCCCTTCATTATGTCATTCTCAAACAGATAAAAGGCCTGGAGTTGATTTGAGGTGTGGTGTGTGCATTTGAAAGATTTTGCTGTGAAGAAAACATGTGGTCAAAGGGACACTGCATGCAGGTGAAACAAGCCATCCTTAAGCTGCGAAAACAGAAAAAACCCATCCGAGAAACTGCTACAATATTAGGAGTGGCAAAATCTACAGTTTGGTACATCATCAGAAAGAAAGAAAGCACTGAAGAACACACCCAAGGAAGACAACAGTGGTGGATGATCGGAGAATCATTATCTGATTAACCTCTACCAGAATGATGGAAAGAAAAAAGTATGGGGAAGGAATGGTACAGCTCATGATCCAAAGTATAACATCATCTGTAAAACACAGTGGAGGCAGTGATTGCTTGGGCATGCATGCCTGTCAGTGGCACTGGGTCACTGGTGTTTATTGATGATGTGACACAGGACAGAAGCAGCCGGATGAATTCTGAGGTATTCAGAGTCCCACTGTGTGCTCATATCCACCCAAAAGCAATACAGATGGACAATGACCCAAAATGGTGATGTCCATGAGTTCAAGACTTCAGCAGTCACTGCCAACAAGGGTTTTCAACCAAGTATTAGAAATGAGCATTTTATTTACAATTATTTAATTTGTCCAATTACGTTTGAGCCCCTGAAATGAAGGGATTGTCTTTAAAAATGCTTTTTGTCTGAAAAAAAAAGTGTCTGAAAACTCGTTAAATATATAGTGATGAAATCGCTAAGCAACAATGTATTCACGGACATGCAAGTTATCATGGGAATTGTAGTTCCACACCGGTAGCCCCCCCAAAGAAAACAGAGAACACAGAACTACATTTACATTGAGGCATTTAGTAGACATTACCAGAAGTTAACAAAACTAAATTCCGGTTAGTCTACGCTACTCTGAAATTAAAGTAAAAATTTAAGACTTTAATAAATTTAATTTAAAACCTTGGATGAATATCTAGCTGTTTTAAAGACTTTTTTAGGCCTTAAATTTTGAATTTTAGACTTTTTAAGACACCGCGGGAACCCTGAGTGAAGGGAATGATCTCAGGACAGGTTAGATGTAAAAGGATGTTAAACGCAGAACAGCACCACCTGCTGGAGAGCTTTCAAAGGTTAAATACAGCCCTGCTTTATGACTGGGATGAGTACTGGAGAGCAAACTAACAGATTTGACTTAAAGGCAGTTCTTGTAAACTGATAATGTGCAGATTCAATAAATACTTAAAATCAGCTTTAAGATGTTAAAAGTGCAGCAGAAAAGCCTCTGGGAATTTTTATGGGTGGATTTTGGTGAAACAAACTTTTGTTCAAAAATATTTGAAGTTTGTTTTAAAATGTCCAAGAGTAGCACTGAAGCAGACGGTTCTGAAAACACACTCTTGCCTATAAAATCCGTTTTATTTTTTAAACACGCCACACCTTTACATTACGCAGTAAAGTGAGTTTACTCACCAACAAAACAGATTTACCAGCACAGTTAAAGTTTGGTGCTGAAATGGAAGAAGAAAAACTACAAGCACAACCTTTACTAAACTACACTTATGATGAAGCCAGAATACAGCTGCTTAGCTTTGTGTTTGCGCTCCAGCGGCTGCAGTGTTAGGGACTGTCTCACAATTACCAGAAGAAATGTGAAGTGTTTTAGTGTCTGTAGCCAATGACACTCACATTAAAACACACAAAACATCCATGTTACTTACATCATTTGTTTTAGACATTCATCTTTTTCAGGGTTCTTGCACCATTTTAATCAAATTTAATGCTTTTTAAGACATTAAGACCTCAATAAATATAATTAAGACACAAAAATGTCAATTTTTTTGGTAGGAAATATTTAATATATTGTCTCCTACAGTGAAAATTAAAACTTAACTTCTCATTTGTTATCAATAATCTTTTCAATTTTGTTCCACTGTGATGCAGACCAGAGCCAACATAACATACATGAGTAGCAAATAAGCTCAGTAATGAAAGTCAACAAAACAGCCTGTCCCAAGCCAAAAAATCATGTAGATAAATCAGGGTTTGATATTCATTTTCAGAAGGGGTGGGATTTTATATACAAATATAAAAAAATAATCAATTAAACTCTTAAATCAATTAAAACTTAAATTACATAAAAATGTTATTAAACCTAATGATGTCAAACTGGCTAATTAAAATACACACATTCATTCCTGTCTAACTACAAGACTTCTTTTGGGAAACAATTTAGTTACTAACTTTATAATTAGTGATATAAATGAAAATGTTCATTTGTGTGAAGCACTACATACAAGGAAAACTGCCAGAAGAAAAAAATTACAGAAATTTAATAAAAGCACCACATTGATGTCAGGACTTACTGCCAGGTTCATTTTGAGGGTTTGGTTGATTTGCAGGGCAGGAACATAGTTGGCCTGTTGGAGGTAGTGGATCATGAGAAGCTCTCTGTTCTGAAATCCTCCAGTTCCGTGCAAGAACTGCTCCAAATATTCCTACACACACAGAGAGAGACAGAGACAGAGAGAGACAGAGACAGAGAGAGACAGAGACAGAGACAGAGACAGAGAGAGACAGAGACAGAGAGAGACAGAGAGAGACAGAGACAGAGAGAGAGACAGAGACAGAGACAGAGAGAGAGAGAGAGACAGAGAGAAGGTTCTGTTGTGTCAGATCAGCTCTACATTAACTTACATGTACATGAAAATGAAAATGGCTCTGATGTGTCTGTGTGTCATTCTGAGCAAGAGCTACTACAGAACATCTCCTAAACATCAGAACATGATTCACTTCATTTGTGTTCATCATTTAATTAAAAAAGATAAACTCATTCTGTATTTATTTACTAAACTCACACCTTTAAAGTCTTCTTCTTGTTGTAATTTTGATACTGTTAAGGAACTCTGTGTAAAAAGTATCTGACTGTGTAACTAACGTAAAACAGGACAGTTTGCCTTTGAAATTATAAACAATGAACTTTCTCATGATATTATATAGTCTGTATAAACACACACCTGTTCTGAGGGTAACAGGGGCAGCTTCAGCAGCTCCTTCATCAGATTGAGCTCCTGACACGTCTCATAAAGAAATCGCAGCAAGTCCTCTAGATTCAGCTTATTAGCGTGCTGTCTCAGTAAAGCCAAGGCCTCCACTAAACACCTGCACAGACAGACAGATACAGACAGAGAGAGACAGACAGAGAGAACTCAATTCAAATAATTCACAACAAAGGCAGATTGTACTCTTCAGGCTGCTGAGATATAAAACTGATCCTGAGTCAATACTCTTAGTGATAATCTTGTTAATTTGTCTGGAGATTCAGTTTAAGGCAGAAATTAATTTACTTTAGCAAAAGAAAAAAAAAATCTAATCTGCCACAATTCAAAACTGTTCCCACTCAGCTGCTCCTGGCTGACTCATTAGTGATGATATTTAAGCCATTAAACAGAAACGATGCTAACAAACTCAGCTAATTCAAGGCAGTCTGCACACAAACACCCCCCACAAAGGGACAAGACTCTGAATGCTACATAATCTCTCCCCTGTAACCACAAATATACCAGAAATGTGTGTGTGTACCTGTTGTGGAGAAGCACTGACAGGAAGAGTTTGGCCTGACTTGTGGAGCTCATCAACGGTTTCATCACATGAAGGTATCTCAAAGCGATGGTGTGCTTTCTCTGACACATCAGAGCCTGCAGAACACGGCCATGTTGCCATGACCATAGAGAATGACTGGTGGCAGGGTGGAGCAACAGCTCCAGAGAGCTCTGAGAGACAGAGAGAGAGAGACAGATTTATTGACAACCTTATAATTATTAATACTAAATAAAGAACCACATCCTTCTTTTACTTGTGTTTTTTTCCTGAGAATCACTCCTAACCTAAATCAAAACAATCCAGTCTTAAATATTAGAGTGAAAGAAAATGTGTCACTGTGCCTTTAAGACTGATGTACTCTCACTGGTCACTTCATTAGGTACACACAGCTTACATCTCCACTCAGCATATAGCTGCACTTTACAGAGTGTAGTTAATGTTTCTATATTTATTACATTCTGTTCCTGAATGCTGATGTTAAACACCTCAGTGTTGAATGGAGTGAAAATAGTGCAGCAACCAGTGTCACTACTGAGGGACTTGAGAATATTACTACAGGGATCATCACATTGTTTTTCACTTCAGTTAATGCAACAGATTTACATTGACTAACAACACTACAACAGTAAACATCAGTACAGCCCTGTTAGGCTGGTGGCTTTGGTTACCTCGTGGTCGTGGTGATCCAGTAACCACAATCCTTGTACGAGCTTCACTAAGCCAACAGGAATGGCAAAGGCAGTGGGGAAAGACTCTACAGAAGCTCCACTCTTATTAGGAAAGGAGTACATGACATCCAGCAGCAGATATATAACCTGCAGTGCAGAGTTAAGAACTGATACTTATATAAATCTTCACAGCTACAGGCACTTCAGACAGCAGCAGGGCTGGTAAAAGACTGATCTTACATCAGATTCATCATCAGCACTAAAACTCACTCTACATCAGCATTTCCTGCTCTAAGATGGCCGACACAGCATTCTGCTACACAAGTTTTTTTATAGTTCAGAGTAATTCTGACTGTGTTCTAAACCACACCCACTAATCTGTCACACCTTCACTAACATCTACATCAGCTCTGAGTGGTCATGTGACTGAGGTCATACTGTGTACTAAACCACACCCACTAGTCACACCTTCACTAACATTTGCATCAGTAGGCTATTTAGAGTTGTAATGTAAATGTGATTTATGAGTGAACTATGCTTTAAAATGGCCTTCGAGTGAGACTGAATTATTATGTGCTGTATTACGGCTTTGTTTTACATGAGGTTCTCTGAAGAGCCCTAATCAGAAAGGATACAATAGCATGTTTGACAGATTCTTCAATGTTTTCTAGAAGGTACAAGTCCAGTAAAGCCTGCAGAAAAAAACAAAAATAGTCAAAAGTCTGAAGGTACACACTTCTGTGACAACATGAAAGCTTTAGACATCTCTTACATGCAGAGACGGAGGTGGGTAATGTCCTGTTCCACCCTCGTCTCTCTTCCACAGCTCGCTGAGACGTTCTCCACACTGAGCCACCAACCCGTCAATCATCAGACAGTCTGCACACCACTTATCCCTGTTAAAGAAGGAACATGTTCACAAACATGACTCGTAATAGAACTCTGATTACTGAGAGGTTTAGGTGGAGCAGACACGGCTACAGGGTTTAAGATTAACTCAACACTTTTACAGACATGGAGTAAGATCAGTCTGGGTCTGAAGATCAGAACCTAGACATGAACAGCAGCTTGGACAGTGTAGACCATGTACCACAATATAATGATTTTAGAAGAACTTGGCAAATACTAGAGCATCTCCAAAAGTCAGAATATAGTGAAAACGTTCATGTGTGTTCATCATTTAATTCAAAAAGGTAAACAGTCATATATTTTATATTTATTACACAAAGTGACATTTCAAGGCTTTAGATGTGTTTTGTTTAATAATAAATCTGAATTAAATTATGAACAGCATATTCTAATGACTTGAAATACACTAGTACTCTCATATCAGCATAAATGATCAGTTACAAAGTAAAGATAATTAATTGATTTGTTTTAGTGTTGCTCTAATAAAGAATTGTATTTCAATTAATAACTGATCAGCAAACTGTATAAGCTACATTTTCACCAAATGAAGTGTATGTATGATAAAAGCAGTTAAGACTTGCACTCGACATCTATTATTTTAACCAAATGATTAGAGATTAGTTACCTGATTGATGACAGTGATCAATGGGATTTGGTATAGATATAGTAGCTGTAGACTATGACATATGATAGATATGATACTGGGGTCTGGAGTCAAGATGAAATGTTACAGTATCATATGAACATGTTATTATTAAATAATTAAGCAAACAGCTGTATGTAGTGTACAGACAAATCATGAGGATACAGCTCTGATAAATGTGTGCATCCATATTTGTCACACTGACGTTTGCGACCATTTGCTCATTTGGCTGAGGCATCAATGCAGACTGATGGATTGTTAAACCCGTACAGACAGACAGCTAAACTAATTTAAAGGCTTCAGTTTCTGACAGCAGTTACGCACCACAGGCAGTGATCACTTTAAAAACTTACTTTGCCAGTCTCTGTAGCTCCTCCCTCTGTCCTGTGTAGTAATTCTTAATCACAGAGAAACTGTAAAATGGCCTTGAAATTTGCAGGACATCATCATCTGTTTAAAAACGAGAGACGTTCCTTCAATAAACACACAACAATCATTGCATCTGTTCAGAGAAGAGCAGTATAAGTTAGTCTGTACCTGAGGTCTCGGGGAGAAGGCCTGTGCGGCAGAACCATAGAACCACCTGAGCGTACTGCGAGATCAGACTGGACACCATACTCTTATTCATCAGTCCAATCAAACCTGAGAATCAAATCAAGTTTTACAAACAGGGAGCACAGTCTGGTTTATTATCTCCACAAGACCCAATAAAGAGCAGGAGACTGCACTGGGCAAACAACCCCTCCAGCGCCCCAACACACACACACACACCCACCCACCCCTTAACCCTACCCCAGCAGAATGCCCCACCCAGGCATAAACATTGAAGCAATGCAATGTTCACTAGGATGCTTCGCTTAACTAATAGGGGGCGGGGCATGGAGTGTTCGTGCCACCCCTGACTTTGTGGCGCCCTAGGCGGATGCCCATATCAGAAACCGCCCCTGTGTAACACTAATAATTACTACTATACAAGTACATCTGCTGATGCTTACATGATGTGTTCAGAAGCATCAGGAGATGTATTTACAGACATCAGTATTCAGAGTAATAATAAAAGCAATAATAGCAACGTGCTTTGTTTTCTGTCATTTTTAGACGGTCCTCAAGTCAGAAGCAGATATAAAAGCAGTGGCACGTTGAAGCTCACATTGTGTCAAAGTAAATAAAGTTTAATAAAATGTTTAATAAAAGCTATGATTGTGTTGGTCTAGTTAAATAAATAAATAAATAAATAAATAAATATAGATTTACCAGACTTATTAAACAGTCTCTCACTGCTGTGCAGAAATGCTGGCAATTACATTAGGCTGGTATTAGTACAGTATTAATGTAGCTTAAGGCTAATCAGGGAGTACAGAGTTTGAGAGGGAGACTATATATCAATATGTGCTTACAGCCTCTGCCTCCTGCTAGCCCCTTAATGTGGGTCTACATTTAAAATCAGTCTAAAAAGAGGATGAAAAACTTTTGGGGGAATAAAATTCTAGATTATTTTCATAATTCATAAACACGACATCATGTGACTTTAGAGCCATCGTCTCGTACAGACATGCTGCAGTCTTACAAGACCACTTGAGTTAAAACTCAGCTCAGCAGTGAGTCATAGTAAGTCACTACAGCATCTGTCTTTACGAGTCTGCATCGTACACAAGCTCCTCCAGATTTGTAACATCTTCATGATTGTTGATGCATTTCAGGTCTCACTTAATTTTGGTCTTCCAAGTTAAACACCTTATCAGAACTACAAAGAGGCCCGGTGAGCCTTGACCAAATGCTGGCTTGTTTTAATATGTTGAGAGAGAGAGCGACTCCCTACAAGGTTCCCCCTTTATAGAGTGAGGTTTGTGTCTTTATTAGCAGACTAATATTAGAACAGTGAATACTGAGTTTTACATCATAAATGAGATGAAAGTTCTGATGATAAACTTTAAAGGCTTTTAACCTCGTTATGGTTAGGTCCTTTCACCATAAGGGGTTTTTATTTGCCATCATCTGTGTGTGTCCTACCTTTAAAGTTAGTTCTAAATGTACAGAAGGTGATTTTACAAGGCACCCCCCTCCTGTTCCCTCTGTGTAAGTGTGACTTGTCATTTGTAGTGGTGGTGTTTTAAATGTTTAACATGTTGTAATGATGAGATCTGAGCTAATTTCGTAAATGATCTATGGTAATTAAAAAAAAAAAAAAAGGCATGTATGTTTCACTTGTCTATTTTGAAAACAAAAAAACTCTGGTACTTAAGTGAAGAGAGCAGTTGACTAAAACTAACAGTACCTGTATAAGAAAAGCTGTTCGACATGATGGTGTTGAAGTGTTTATGTACCTCTCTGTGTGAGCTCCTGAGCCTCGTTCAGCAGACAATGAAAGATGGTGCTGAGGTTAGTCAGTAAACGCTGACTGTGCTGGAGAAGCTGCATCGTCTGAGGATCAGTAAAATTTGAGGAGCTGTCATAAAGAGGTGCACCTGAAACAGCAGAAAGGGTTAAACAGGATTAATAACTCAGGCTCAAGTACCGAGATACTGTCTTTAATGATTAATAACGAGTGCTGTTCAATGTTAATGTGATAAACACTAATAATCTTGCCAGAGGAGTCAAGGCCAATTTATACTTCTGTGTGAACCCACACCGTACCCTGACACGCACATCTCCAGAAATGTAACTACGCGTCATGTCCACACAGACCACAGCAGCTGTGATTGGTCCACCACATCGCATCCCTGCCAGTTTTAAAATCATCATTACAAGCTGAGAAACGCTGGAGACAAACCAGCTCTTATACAACAGTGGATCAAGTTGAGGACAGACTTACAGAGGAAGTCTGAAAATACAAACATCTCTATGATTCCTCATCGTAGTGCTTCAAGGAAGTCAAAACAGCACACCAAGGAACTCAATCACTGGCATAGAAACCCTAGTGTTTATTCTGTGTAACTGCAGCACATCACAGACAAACCAAAACAGAAGTATAAATGCATACTACAGTGTAGGAGACTGTTTACTCAACACAGAAGTATAAACTGGCCTTTACACTGTTAATGTGCCATCAGTAAACATGAGAAGGGTCTGTGCTCTGTATGAGTAAAAAAAAAACAAAAAAAACTTTATATTGTATAAATCATGTGTGACTGTACGATCTCACTAAGGTCTTTAAACAGAGAATCAATGAAAACTGCAGAGATCAATGAGCTTCAGACACAGAACAAATCTCTGAATGTTCAGATGTGTTAGCTCACATTCACTGCATACAACTAGACATCCCACTCAAAAGGAGCAGCTCACATTAAATAGCAGGAACAGCATCCATCCCGGGCAGAGCTATCAGTCTAAAGCCACTCTAAACACCTGCTGTTGTGGAGAATTTTCTAGTACAGGTCTCCCATGATTAGTGAAGTTAAGAGAATTAGATGTTACTGTGCATATGAAGTGATGTTTCAGCTCAGATGAACATGATGTAACTATTATTGAATATTCAGATACACAGCTGAGTGAACTGCTCATCTCTTACATATGTTATCCAGCTCCTCCTTGGTATGTACAACCTTATCCCAGGCCCATTCCAGGATGTAGCGCAGCTTCTCGGCTGATCCTGGTTGTTCTGTTTGGAGATAAGATAAACATAAGAAAAACAATATAAAAACATAAACTTATCAAAAACTCTGAATAATATATACACCTAAACTGCTGCACATGGGATATTGCAGTAAAAACAGCCGTTAGGTGACTTTGAAAACGAAGAGTAACAAGGTGTGATCTTTCAATCCCAAACAGAGATAATCTGATCAAAAACGGGATTTCATTCAGCCAAACTGGAGCCTCAAAAGGAGACATTCATTACCCATCTGTAAAACTCTGCTTAATAAAAAAAAAAAAAAAAAACTTAATTAACACGGTTTTTAACAGGGGATAATAATGTGCTGCCATCTTGGTAGACAAAATGCATCTCTGACACTAACAGCTTGAAGTGCTGAGAGTCTGTCTGTGAGCAGCTACTGCAGCACCGAGTGTTTACATACCAGTGCATCTAAAACATTACAACGAGAAATGACCTCATGGGTGTCTCCCTTTGATTTAATGCTGATAGTGCGAATAACTCACTCAAATTACAGATTAAATATTTTGATAATTTGAGATTCTGTATTTCTGATTATGAGCTATAAGTAGGTGTGTGATATAATCTATTATGGTATCTTAATTGTTGTGTAAACAATGAGCTGACGTTATTGAGTATGCAAACCACTAAGGAAAAACAACAACATTCAAAACAACTCGACTCCACGTGTTCACTAGCTCATGCTTTAGGGACAGCCTGCTGTGCCCATGCAGTTTGCTAGCACAGGCTAAACCTGCATTCACTCTGGCAGGTGACATCACTGAAGTCCCCCCAAATTTGTATGTTGTAGGTGTTGTTGTGGCTGTTCGAATGACCGGTTAGAACAGATGCTAATCTAGCAAGCTACCTATGAAGTCATTGCTACATTCCTCCACACTTCAATTTCCTCAACAAAGCATTACCACTCACACACACACACACAGATATATGGAGCTACATTACTGTTCATTCCATCCATTAAAGCTCTACATCAAGTTTAGTAATACATTAAACTATAACAAATTTAAAAAACATTAAAACTACCCTAAGATACTGTAATACAGTAAACACGCCAGACACATCATACTACATAATCATTGTCTCCCACCCAAAAATACAGGAAATTCTTGGATCCGAGCACTTCCATCACTCTGGGTTTGAGGCGTCATTGTCGTATTACAAGTGATGTGAAAGACATTTTGAACTCTGATTTGAGTGGACAGAGTCAGGACTGAGACAGATCTGTACAAACCTGACTAATTTCAAACCACTGCCAAATAGCTTAGATCAGTCCTGCAAAAAAAACACTATCTGACTAACTAAAAATCTGGATAGGCTAAAAATCTGATTTGGGCAGGCTAAAAACAACCTTAGTTTGGTAAATAACCATGTAAACATGATGTATGACAGTGTTAATTCTCACCCTCAGAAGTCCAATGCTTAATACAGCCAGTGATGAGTCCCAGCGAGCTGGTCTCCACCGCAGTTGTCAGGAGTGCATCCAGCTGCTCCTCCTGTACAGCACAGCAGCGTTAAACATACACTTAAAATAAACAGCAGCGTTACTTAGCCAAGTTAGCCCGTATGAACCATGCTTAGCTGTTTAAGTGAAAGTATGTGACCTGAGAGAGGCTGGATGGCTGGACATCAGTCAGGTGAGGGGACAACAGGCCGGACATGAGACAGCGGGAATATCCATTAGAGATGCCATCACTCAGACTTGGCACAGACTTCTTCAGGAAGCTCAGAGTCTAAAAAGGATAAAATTTCCTTTCAAATTCATAATCGGAGCCACAATTTAAGAGTTCAACAACAGACCAAACTGACCTCTTTCTGATATCCAGAGCAGGTAAAGTGCACAATTCCAGCATTAAGCAAACAGCTGGCATCTAAAAGAAGAAACAGAGAATATTAGACAGCCTGTTTACTCTGAAGTCTGCTTATTAATGAAGCGCTTGAGGAAGGTGGATGAGTGTATTAGAACTTGCCAAAGTTGTAGGTTGTGGGGTTGAAAAACTGTTCTGGTGGGGGGCAGGTGTAAGGCAGGCCGCGGCTCAAGCTACGGTCATGTACCACCACATCCAGCAGGGGGCAGTGTGCAGTCACCTCCATCACAGAATCCAGAGACCAAATGGCCAAATATGGACAGTTCCTCAGAGACTCTCCCACCCTGAACATCATCATAAGAAGGAAGTCAGGAATGGTATTTACTTCATGTACATGATTAGCACATTTCTCTGAGCAAGTCAGTCAAGTGATCAAATACACACAAATTTATTCCAACTCTTGATTTAGATGTGGACAAAACATTTATGGAAAATGTAAAAAGCTCACACTACAGTGATATTATAAACATTAGGCATTTAAATAGAAGCACGCAGTGATTTCCTCTTAAACTATTTACTGTAACAACAGCCAACAGTAGTGGTGGGTAAACCCCAACAAACAATGCCAGTGTCTCAATAACAGGTTGACAACAACATCTCATGTTGTTCACAAGTCCACTTATTGTCTGCTGAGGCATGGCATCCCACATTTCTTGAAGGGCTCTCAGGTCATTAAGGTTCTGGGGTACAGAGTTACGAGCCTCTACGAGGTGACTCAGCTGATCTTACAGCTGATCTTCTCTGTGGGATTCTGGTCTGGAGAAAGTCCAGGTCACTCCATTTCAGGTACCACAGTCTTCAGCAGCTGTTCCCTATCGATGTGACAAACCGTGTGAAAGCTGTGTTGCTACCATTATCCTACTACTGCTCAAACTAAAACAGATCAGAACTGGTCCACACTGCACCAGAGCTGTGTAGCTCTTAAAGTGACAGTGTACCGATTTTCCGAACATAAACAAATGGTGCTTGAAGACATTCATATCTACATAAACAGTGTAAGCATCACTTAAGGCATGCTAATACTATGTTAAACAGCAATAGAAATGTATATACACTTCTTATGAAAAAAAAAAGTTATGAACTATTTATATTTACACACAGTGCAAAAGATCGTTCTTATGTTTTGGCTCCTACAGATTTTTTTGCTTCAACTCCTGTTGATATCAAATACATTCAGTTGAATTCTTGAGTTGTACTTGGGCTTGAAAACATTTGTCAATATATTAAAAATAATTCTACTTCACCTTTGCACTGGTGTCTTCTTTAAGTTTTTATTCAACATCTTACTTTATTTAAATGAAATATAAACGTAACACAAAAATATAAAATAAAAAATTTATTATTTTGGCCAGTTGCATTTTTTTTAATCTACCAGTCCATTTGACCGTTAAGTCAAAAAGTTAATTTCAGACCAAACTACAGTGAGGAAAATAAGTATTTGATCATGTTTTGAAAAAAAAAAAAAAGCATCATGGTTTGGGGGTGTTTTTCTGCACATGGGACAGGACGACTGCACTGTATTAAGGAAAGGATGACCGGGCCCATGTATTGCAAGATTTTGGGGAACAACCTCCTTCCCTCAGTTAGAGCATTGAAGATGGGTCGTGGCTGGGTCTTCCAACATGACAATGACCCAAAGCACACAGCCAGGATAACCAAGGAGTGGCTCCGTAAGAAGCATATTAAGGTTCTGGAGTGGCCTAGCCAGTCTCCAGACCTAAACCCTATAGAAAATCTTTGGAGGGAGCTCAAACTCCGTGTTTCTCAGCGACAGCCCAGAAACCTGGCTGATCTGGAGAAGATCTGTGTGGAGGAATGGGCCACAATCCCTGCTGCAGTGTGTGCACACCTGGTGAAATGTTTGACCTCTGAAAAGGCTACTGTACCAAATATTAACACTGATTTTCACAGGTGTTCAAATACTTATTTGCAGCAGTAACACACAAATAAATTATTTAAAAATCATACATTGTGACTTCCAGATTTTTTCTTTTAGATTATGTCTCTCACAGTGGACATGCACCTAAGATGAAAATTTCAGACCCCTCCATGATTTCTAAGTGGGAGAACTTGCAAATTCGCAGGGTGTTCAAATACTTATTTTCCTCACTGAATGTGTATTTGCAATTGTAAATGTTTCTAGACAATAGTTTGTTGCTTTGCACAAATGTAAGAAACTATTTAAGAAATAAAAATTCTCCAAAAAAAGGAAAGCAAATCGGTCATTCATTATTAAGTGAAACTGATTATTTATCTGTATATTCTGTATCAATTATGTCCATTCGTGGAGAATCTTATCTTTACAACGTCAGGTCAGCAGCACAGACAGCTTGCTTCTGATTGGTTAGAGGGGCAACATTAAAATTTTCCTCCATAGTTATGCTAAGGCAGTCTGCAGCAGGATGGCACACTGATGGCCTCCTGGGCACCATTTTTTCAAAGGGGACACCTTCACTTAGAATTCCATCTGGGTCTGAGATAGTAGTTTTATGCGTAGGAGATTATTTTGTTTAAAAATGCTACACCTCTTTACCTAGAATTAAAGTTGGCTATAAATGTATGGCTGCACTCGATAGCTTGTGATCAACACTGAACTCCAAATGAAAACATTTTCTAAACTGAAAATGAAGAAAAAAAATAACACTTTGTTCAAACAAACAGCAGCATCTTCATTTTCATTTAATCACTGAACTAATAAACACATGTGATCAGATATTCCAGCCCAAGCTGACTGCACTACATCCCTCAGTTCTGCACTTCTAATGTCCCTCCACAAATTCTCAGTCAGACTGAGGTCTGGGGTTGGGTTGCCACTGCTGTTGGGTTGTCCTGCCTGTTTCTTCAGCAGCATAAGGAGACGTCACGTCTTCAGTATTCTGATGTATTCAGATTGGTCTGTGGTGCTGCTGTGTAATAAAAAGGGTCAGATTCCAACATATAAGAAACATCCCCAAACATCAGGCTTGTACCTCCATGTCTTACAGTCTGCACAGTGTACTGTGGCTTATGGGTCGTCTCACAGACTGCAGCATTCAGACTCAATAAGAACAGTCTTACTCTCATCTGTCTATACAGTGTCGTGCCACTTCTCTTTATGTTAGTCAGTGTATTCTCTAGTAAACTCTGACCCGTCTGTTTGTCAGTGATGGTACTTTATGAGGGTTTCTTGTGAATAGTTTGGCTTCACACAGTCATCTTGTGATTGTCACAGCGCTCACAGGTAACTGAAGCGCTCTGATTTCACTCGCTTCTTTGCCATTCTGGTTATGATGATCTATGTAGATGGTAGTTTTTCTTTTCCTACAACGTGTTTCAGGTTTTATTAGCTATTTTAAAGCATTTCAGATCATCTGAGCAGCCAATTATGTTCTGCACTTCTTTATGTTTCCTTCTCCAATCAACTTCACGATCACAGTTCTTCCTCCTTTGGTACAACGACCCGTTTTACTCAGTGAACAAAAGGGCTAAAACCTGCAGGCACAGCTTTTACTGTGGGCATCACTGACACCTGTTTCTTCAAAGAATGAATTACCTCACTAACTGAACTCACACTGATGATAATCTGAAAACGCCCCTTTCATAAAATCACTCAATTACACCCAATTAGCAGCGAGCACATCATGACTGTTGATTCTGTCTGTCATGAATGTTTCCCCCATGTTTTATTTTTTACATATTGTACTTTTCTGTCAAAATCAGTAATTCAACACATTAGTGGTATTAGACAGCTGTTATTTTAAACATAACTGTATATTCACCTCAATGAATCAGGCATCTGGGCATGGTACCACCTGTTAATATCAAAGACTCCAATGAAGGTGGATGGCTGCCCCTGGCCATAGGATTTGACTTGCCACGCGAAGAAAGACACACTCGTGTCAGGTGACGACACTGTTGATGAGAGAAAACATCAGCAAAGGCTTTTTTCCACTTTCAGATTTAAATCAGAATGTTAAATAAGCCACTGGTTAGTGAAAGTCCAGAACAAACCATCAGTCATGCTGTCGTCCCGGTCAGGGTGGTGGCGAAACTTCTCGATGGTCTGGCAGCTGAGCAGACGAGTATTGGTGGCCTGAGCTCTCAGAGGAAATGCAGTACCGTTCAGGTCCTGACTGTAACGTTCCTCACAGTATTCCAGACCCTGAACAACAACACCTTATAGTACTTTAAGCAAAAAAGTCCTACATCACTAATAAATGGTATCAAATTCAAATAATATTTCATTGAGGACACACTACTTAAAGTTCCTGTTCACTTTCACAGTCATACTGACAGACTAATACTCTAAAGCACATGTATCAAACTCCAGTCCTGGAGGGCCGGATTCCTGCAGAGTTTTGTGAACTTCCTGATCAAACACTCCTGATTCAGCTCAGCGGGTAATGAGCAGGTTTAATTGTAGGGTCAGAGCAGAGAAATCGCCAAACTCTGCAGAAATCTGGCCCTCCAGGACCGGAGTTTGACACCCTTGCTCTACAGGAAGTGTTGGGCGCGATATGACCTATTGTTTATTTAAAAAGTGCTCTATAATGTTCTATAATGTTCATATCATTCCCACAGTCATTCTATTGTTTATATAAAAAGTGCCCTATAATGTTCTAACAGGGGTGTCAAATTCTTTCACCATGGGCATAATGGTTGGCCTCGAAGGGCCAGATTAACAGTATGAATGTAACAAAATGCAATATAATTTAAAATAAATGAAACTACACATTGTTGTTAGATATCTATTTCTGTATTTATTATGTATTCAATAAAAGGGGTGCAGGACTATTGACTTCTATTGTTTATGTAAAAAGTGCTCTATAATGTTCTGTAATCATATGATCCACACAGTCACTCTGACAGACTGCAATACTCTACAGGAAGTATAGGGGGCGATATGGCTTCTATTTCAACACATTGCAAAAGAAACATCTCTCAACATAATGTAAAATAAACAAATCAACAACATGTATACCTCATAGAGAATCTTTCCTGAGGTCAGACACTTCCTCTCCCCAAAAGCCAACTGTAGCAAATGGAGACTGACGACATCCCCTTCACTGCAGCAGAAAAGAGCAGTTAGATATGTAGGCCAGTCAGGTATTAATTAATAATAACAGACATTTCTTTAGCTAATAATTATTAACCAACAAAATCATAATGAAAGACAT
>BRDA01010714.1:0-23171 GCA_036984385.1 Crenuchus spilurus
TAAAGAATGGTACCAGAATGTCCTCCGAGAGCAACTTCTCCCAACCGTCCAAGAGCAGTTTGGTGATCAACAATGCCTTTTCTAGCATGATGGAGGCCCATGCCATAAAGCAAAGGTGATAACTAAATGGCTCAGGGAACAAAACTTAGAGATTTTGGGTCCATATGGCCTGGAAACTCCCCAGATCTTAATCCCATTGAGAACTTGTGGTCAATCATCAAGAGACGGGTGGACAAACAAAAACCTACAAGTTCTGACAAAATGCAAGCATTGATTGTGCAAGAATGGACTGCTATTAGTCAGGATTTGGTCCAGAAGTTGATTGAAAGCATGCCAGGGAGAACTGCAGAGGTCCTGAAGAAGAAGGGTCAACACTGCAAATATTGACTTGCTGCATTAACTCATTCTAACTGTCAATAAAAGCTTTTGTTACTCATAATATGATTGCAATTATATTTCTGTATGTGATAAAAACATCTGACAAACACACATAAAAACCAGAGGGCAGCAGATCATGTGAAAATATAATATTTGTGTCATTCTCAAAACTTCTGGCCATGACTGTATACATTAGCTTTTATTTTATTTAATTCATTTAAAACATACTTTTTTCCCTTTTTGCACAGTGGTAAAGAAGTTAACATGGGCATGGTAGCAAGTTCATCAGTATACAAAAGTATTTGGCATTCAAAAGTTTGGGCACCTATGATCTAAATTTGATACTATAAATAACTTTAAAAGTAAAATGTGAACTGACGGCCAAAAAGCATGAAATGAAACATGGCACATTGATTTCATATTTACACATGAATACTTTTTTATTACATTTATTATATAAACAAAAAGGTCTCAAAACAAAATATTAGGCACCCTGTAGCCTGTTGGTACTGATGCCCAAACAGAAGACATGAGTCATGATTTGCCACTGGCCCAACCTAGCAACAGCATACAGGGAAAACATGGATACTGTAGTTCAGCATAACCCACTATGGCATGCAATGCATCAAATATGATACACTTGGTTTTATAGGGTTAAATAGAACATGTCTGTCAAATTTAGGGAGAAGCTTGACAGATGTAAATGGTTCTTGGCTTTTATCTCCCTAAACAAATTCTCAGACTGTTGTACTTCAACACAAGAGGACAGAACGTTCCAAACAAACTAACCGAGAAGCGTTTTGTGGATAAATGAAGACACTGAACTGGACAAGAGGCTAAAGTTCAGACTGACATTCAGTTCTTAACAGGGGTTCAAAAATCACATCCTTTGATGGCTTTTTTCTCCTTTTAACAACCAGGAATAACTGGGAATTTTTAAACATGCTTGGACTGGTTTCCTGTTGGCAAGACATCATGTTTATGTGTCAACCAAATTACAGTTCAGAACACTACGAGGCAACCACAGCTTGGTCAGGGTTTCCTTTTGAGTGAGGGGGGAGAGAGACAGAGTGACTCCCAGCTATAGTGAAGATGAAGTCAGAGTTGTGTCTACAGCAGTGTCTTAGACAGGTCAACTTAGACTGTAAAGGAGGACCATTCACAAATACTGAAGTATTGCTTCTCTGGTGAATACTATAGTTTCCACTGTTTGACAAACTGCAGTTTTGTATAATGGTTATCCCATGAATGTACGTACTTTGGCTGGTCTTTGGTTCAGTTCTCAGTATGGGTTTGAGGTTTTGAGAAACCTTCCTCCTCATAGCAAATATTAGAAATTAGTTTATTCTGACATATGCATTTAATTTACAGCATGGAAGCAAACGTTGCCTTCATCAGTAAAACATTTTCCAATCCCTAAAGAATGACACATGACTCCATTGAGTTCAAGGGTCAGCAGAAGTATGCAAGATGCTGGCCAACTTGGGTCCCAAATGACAATGACCAGCCACTTCTGCTTCACTGTATAGTTTGTTTACCCTGTTCTTTAGTGGATATTACCCCCAAAGGGCCTCCAGAGAGGAGGTATTATTTGGGTGAATCATTCTCAGTGACACTGATGTGGTGGTGGTGTGTTAGTGTGTGTCACACTGGTAAAAATGGATCAGACACAGCAGAGTTGCTGATGTTTTTAAACACCTCAATCTCACTAGTGGAATGTTAATAGTGCACCTACAAGCCAACAGCATCCACCAATAAAGGACTAGAGTACCAACACAAACTGTGCAGCAACAGATGAGCAACTGTCTCTGACTTTGCATCTACAAGGTGGACCAACAAGGTAGGTGTGTCTAATAGAGTGGACAGTGAGTGGACACTGTTTAAAATCTCCAGCAGCTCTGCTGTGTCTGATGCACTCAACACACTCAACACACCACCACCTCGTCATTGTCACTGCATTGCTGAAAATGATCCACCACACAAATAATATATGCTCTGTAGTGGTCCTGACCATTGAAGAACAGGGTGAACGAAGCACACAGAGAAACAGATGGACTACAGTCTGTAACCTCTGACTGTACAGTCTGTGACTACTGCACCTGTAGGGTCAGTGGAGCAACTGAGCAATGAGCATAGATACATGGTATGTGTACCTAATTAAGTGGCCACTGACTGTATACGTCATATAGAGCTTTTGTAAGAGTTCTTCTTCAGCCTGAATACAGAGAGATGTAACAGACTTCTATGCACTCAAGATCTGGAGCAGATATTGTTGAAGCTGTTCTTGAACTTCTTGACCACAGATGGATGTCATGAGTGTTCATTAGATACAAAGATGTGTTCAGAATCTCATGTCACTGGCCTCAGGCATCTCACAAGGATCCCAGAAGTCGTCAAGCTAGTTGAAAACAGGGTCATGTGGGTGGCAGTTATAAGGACAAAGGACAAATAATCTTTTATTTCTTTGAGACTAACAAGTTTAAACCATCTGCAGTTCTAAATACAGTATCTGAACACAAATATTGGGACACCTGCTCATTTTTTGTTTATTTCAGAATCAAGGCTATTAAAACAACTTCTGTTGGAGTAACTCTCTCTACTGTCCTTTGCGCTACATTTTGAAGCATTTATGTGAGAATTTGATTACATTCAGCCACAAGATTTTATGATTACCACCCCCAACTCATCCCACAATTCCACACTCCTCCACAGCTCAATACTGGGGGGCTTTATCCTCCTCAGTCCCGAGACAGGACACTTTAAAAACAAATTATATTTTGTAATGATATATGTTCATTGCAGTCATTTAAATGGCATAATAAAAAAAGTGCATGGAGACTGTAAGATATTCAGTGTCCAGTATACTGGACGTTTGGAATTAAGGGCATGAAATCTGAAAGATTTTGAAAAATGAACTCATTTGTTAGTACCAATACAAGATACAAATTAAATGTATTTTCTGAGCTAACTGTTAGTGGAAATACGTAATACATTTTTTTACAGTAAAATTACATACTTATATGAAAAAATATAAACATTTTGCAGTACATTTCTGCTATTTTATTATTATCTAATAATAATAATAAAATAATAATTTTTTTTTTTTTTTATCTATTATCTAATAATTCAAGCACCTCTTGTACTGTCAGCCTTAAACGGACATGAAAAGGTGAGCATAGTATTGAAAAATGTCAAAAATATAGAGGAATGTCAATGGTTTTAAGACTCGGTCACGGAGGCGAGGAACGTCTTTCTCTGCAGCTGCAGTTTTTTCAGCAACCTATCAAAACAACCTATACGTCCTTGTCCAACCAATAGAAAGCCAGAGTTGCAAATGAACACGTAAAAGTGGGTGGGACAACGTAAAGCTGGTTGTTAAGTTAAAAAACCCAGAAAAATAATGTCCAGCATACTGGACGTTTGGAATGAGGAGGTTATATCCCTCTAGCCCACGCCTGGCATTAGAAATGGTGGCAGTAGGTATATGTTTAGTCCTATTCCGTTGGCAGTACTTCTCTACAAGGACTAGACAAGCTGTGTGTGCATTTGTGCTTCTGTGTCAACTTAAACTACCTGAATGCATTCATTAGAAGGGGTGTCCACAAACTGTTGGACATATGGTGTTTTTCAACAAGTAGACATTTCAAAGAGCATATTCACTGAGATTCCACAACCTAATATAGTTTTTGGAGTGAATAATAAGACTCACCACTGAACACATTGTTAAAGTAAGAATGCAGCACTGGGCAAGAGTGAAGTTAAATGCCACTGTTCAAGAATACCACCTGCAATTATCCCCTACAGGATTTGGACCTTCTCTTTCTGCTAGTCTAATGACTGTTTTAGCCTTGTGAGTTCTTGGCATCAGCCTACATTATGCATCAAGGTTGTACGACAGCTGCAGCCTCCTAGATTTTCAACAAAATATCAGCAACATAACATCCCTGTATATCACATATTCTGTCCACAAACAGCATGTTCTTACTTTTTTTTTTTTGTACATTTAGAAGATTGCAATGTACACTGTATGTCTAAATGTTTGTGGACACCCATTTATATATGGCGTCCTCTTTACATAATACAGTTTCAGGTTGTGCTTCTTGATGCAGTGATGGATTGTGTTAAGTGACAAAGATTTTGCAAAATACTCCTGAGACCATGAGACTATTTCCATCATGGTGGCATGATGGCACTGTTAATTTTGACAGGTGAATTTGATTTAGTTTTAGTTTTAGTCTTCTGACTAAAATATATATTAGTTTTAGTCACATTTTAGTCATTTAGTTATTGTTAGTTTTAGTCTAGTTTTAATCAATTAAATGTTTAAAATATTTAATCTAATTTTAGTTTGTATTTTTAGTTATATTATTTTAAATTGGAGATATTTTTAGATGCATGTCTCACGGCTCCAGTTAGATGTGACGGCTGCACGCTGCTGACTGTACAAATTTCTCAGCAGTTGAGGGGAAACCCATCTCCAGCATGGTTATCCACAATTGGTCATGTTGTACCATGTCGAATGCCTTTGTGAAATCTCATCATAATTATCGTTAATAAAATTAACACTTTTGCAAACAATACCACCTGAGGACTTTCCTTGGCTTTCATACACAGATTTCTTCTGACTACATGAATCTTTACATGATATTATGAACTGTAGATGGTGAACAAGCTCAATTCTTCACAGTCTTACACTGAGAGTCATTGTCTTTGAACTGACTGACAATTCTCTCATCAAATTTAGCTCAAAGTGGTGAATCACAACCCATCCTTGCTGGTAAAGATTAAGACTTTGGGTGCTCCTTTTATACTCAGTGTTGATGAGCTCAACTGCCAGTTAAACCTCTAATCGTGGAACCTTTCAGAACAGTCTTAATTGTACTTCAGTCTTATTTTGCCACTTTCAAATTTTTGAGTGTTGCAGGCATCAATTTCTAAAATTGTTTATATTTAAAACTATTAACAAATAAAATTTCAGTTGTTTTTGCATTTTTAGAAAATGTCCCAACTTTTCTGGAAATGGGGTTTGTAAATTGTTCCCTCAAAGTAACATAACTCAAATATAATGTATGCTTTGAGTAAGTTACAGTGGAATATATGAAGTAAAATGCATTTATCAATCAATCATTTGATAATGCATGCAATGTATTGTATTTCTTTGTAGAAACACAAGATCTGCATCCATAAGAAGAGTATAGGATGCTTGCCTGCGAGGGTGTTGAACTGTTTATGTAATCCCGCTGCCTCTCACCCCACCCTGTCCTCTCTTCACAATTGCTCAAGTTTAAACCTTATCCACCTCTCCTCTCCTCCCCTCCCTCAATGCAGGGAGGAACACTGAAGGCCTTTTACTGGTCCAGGCTTGGAGCTCTGGGAGCAATGCCGACCATGGAGGGACCGCGTCAGTCCCCCCTGAGCCATTTCCTGTCTCAACCCTCCCATCTAATACCAAACAGACCTCTCCTTCTGCACGGGTTCCCCTTACAACCTTGCCAGCAGGCATGCCGGAGCTCTTCCCATGTCCACCAAAAATCAGCAGAACTCAGTCTACCTCATAGAATTACATATGCAAGAGATTTGGGTGAGTAAAAGATATGATTGTGTTGAAAGGTTAATCAGTCTAGGACCTTCTGTAGGTACCCTTGTATTGTCAAAAATAAGCCGCCACTATGGCTGTCAGTAGAGAAAATTCCAGATATTATATTTTTTCAATGTAAAATTGTTCCTAAAGTGACCCCAACATTAGAAAAGTTAATTACGGGCTTTTTATTTACATGAAAGCTGTGCCACCAGGCTACAAAGATTGTTTTAGGGTCATTTTTGACCTGGCAATTCTAACATTTACACACAAACACACACACACACTCATAATGATGTCCCCTGGTCCCACAAGATATACAGTTAGTTGCCCATGCCCAGGACATCACCTCAACATTCTACCATCTCCAAAAATGTAAACATCAACATTAAAATGTTGAAATGTGCCACTTTACATATAATCAGTATAAAGTATATAACAGTTTACATTTTTGAATGTAATTTTGAACACAAATCTCAATTTATTTTGGGATGAATAATGTTTTATTATTGTTTGTCTGTCTGTCTGTCTGTCTGATATTTTGGCTGTACCTGCAGGGAGATGTCTTCTTTGGGTGTATATTTTAATGAGAGTGCTTGAAGAGCCAGGAATCCTCCAGTATACTAATAGGTGTTGGAGCACAGTTCTTCATTACTCTCACAGCATTTTCACTAAAGCTGAAATTTCGGTGTCAGTTGAGGTGAGCCCTAAGAGCTCTGCAGAGCATGTGTTTACGTTCTGAAATTCTCATGTGTTCTTGATTGAACAGTGCAAGGCGAATTCCTTCCAAGACTCTCATCCTGGTATTTATTTCAGCATATGGCATTTTTGTGAAGACACTAATGCAACAGTGTTAGATGACTTTCTGTGCTAGTTTGGCAGCTCACACTTGGCAGATGCAATTTTCCTGGTCAATTATCAGATTAGTGGTTGGCTTGAGAAATAGTCACTGATGCACTAGCAAACATCATCGGTTTAGGCAATCACGTAGCATATGTTCCAGCTTGCACTAAGAAGCATATTGTGTGATTTAAGGATGCTCATGGTGATGAAGCATTTTATCATCAATGTCTGCTAATGTATTACAAGCCTTTAAAGGAATGCCTCTATTAAAAAGCATATTTATTAAATGTCCTACTTACTTCAGGTCATGTCTGGATTTGCATATTTACTTTAGAACCAGAACGCTTGCAAAGCTACCAGTGTTAACAGAAAAAAACTCTACAACAGTAGAGCTTAATAGTCACCTAAATAGCCCAGTCATTTTCACTCAAAAACACCACCAAACATCTATTAAAACAGTAATAAGCACAGGAATGAAATTTAGATTTCAGAAATGTGGGGGAGGGGGGCACAACTGGCTTGATTGCAGATGGGGGTGGCGGGCTGGAGCATTGCGGTCTTAAACATAAATACATTTTTAAATATTATGTTTTTTATTATGATAAAATATTTTATTAATAATAAAATATTTTTAAATATTATTAAACTGTTAAAACCATTTATCATAAAATGATCACCCAAATCTGTTTCACCTTGTTTGTCAACTTCAGTCCAACTCATTGCCACCAATTTTACAAATATGTTTGGAATGTATTGTCAATAAACTTCATTTATACAGAATTATACCTAGAATTATATATACATATTATATACACAGAATTATAAGATCTGTTACTACTTTCTGATTGGCTGCTTGGGGTGATTTCACAGCAAAAAGGCATAAAAAGAACCTCGAGCTTACGGGAAGCATTTTAATGCGCACACACGCTCCAGTAAATGGAAAAAAGAAAAACCATGAGCGTGAATCGTGATCTTCCACTTAAAAAGTGTGCTCTTGACTTTTGACATGAATCAGATGGAGTGACAGTGGAGACAGCCAATCACACGTTAGCAACAAACAGCAGAGCCAATCCATGAACTTGTCGGCGCTATAAAGGGAAACAAGCTTCAAGCTTGAGCTGCCTTTTCCACTTGGTCCTAGTGCTTGACCTGTTTAATATAGCATAACACTGTTTTTGTTCGATTAAAACCTGCAGGGGACCAAAACTGCCTTTTGAAAAAGTGCAGGGGACATGTCCCTCTGTCCACGCCGAAATTACGTTTGTGAATTAGCATGAATATGAAAGAATCTTATCTAAGATCAGTCTTCTACCAGCCCTGCTGCTGTCTGAAGTGTTGCATTATTGTTCATTTTTATAGTTCATAGTAAGTCATACAGTTTTGTAAAACACTAGTAAAACTAGATTTGGATTTGACATGTATTTTGTCAAAAACTACTGCTATTTTAGTGACTATATGAATGAGTTCTAGTGTTTGTGACATTAGCATTACAACAGCAACAGTTACCTTCAAAATCAAAATTTGGACTTTATATACATAAAATGGACAAAGAAAGAAAACCACAATGCTGGGGGACTTTATACTCCTCTAGCCCACACCTGGCATTAGACATTGTGCCAATAGGTTCATATTTAGTTTGATTCTATTGGCAGTACCGGTACTTCTCTACAGAGAAGCTGTGTTTGTGTATGTAAATATGTGTTAACAATGGGTGTAGCTTAGAGCAATATACTGCAATGTCTTTAGGTATTTCCTCTGCCATGTTATGACTATATGTATATTTCACATTGCATCATGCTGCCCTGTTTAAGTGCTGAGTGTTATGTTCAGTTCTGATATTTTCACACCTGCTAAGTTTTTTTTATTCTAATGGACAAGTTCTTTCTTGCCTTAATACATTCACTCACCTCCACTACTCATTATACAAGGTCATATCAGAACATCATATAAATAAGTCAGTTGTAGCAGAGTGTAAAACTATCATCATGGACAAAGGACGTGATGTGATTGATGTTCAAAGGGCATGATAATAGTGTACCAGGTGAAGGGTGGTAGCATCTCAGAAACCACTAACTTTATGGGATGTTATAGAGGTGCTGTAGTGAAGGTGTACTGAGAATAGACTTCTCATACATTGAATGCCTCTAACAGGCACTGATGCCAACTCTTGTGAGTGGTACAGAGTAACTGACACACCACAGTGGACCAGTTAACCTCTATAATGAATGAACACAAGAGCAATGAGGAAAGTGTCAATGATCACCATGTCATGACATCTGTGGCATTCCGGGCGGGGTTTATTCCCAACCTGCGGTGGTCATAATGTTCTGGCATGACTGTGTATATTTTAGCAGTTTCTCAAAAACACAGATATGGAGTCTTCAAACAGAATACTCTGCTTTTAATCTCCGTTCTTTTGAATGATGAATGCACATCAGCGTGTTCAGCTGCAGTGTAAGGAATGCTCAAGCTTTTATTCTGCTGTACTAGAAGAGTGCATTGGGTTTATGCTGGATGGGTCCATATAAGTCAGCCCTGACAGCCCCTGCAACTCTTCTCTTTCCTCCAACTCATGTTCCTCTCCAGTTTTGAGATCTGCTGGAGACTAAATCAGCCTTGGGGACAAGTGGACATCTGCCAGGCATGAGGAGATTCAGCTCCAAATGCCATCAGGATCTAAGCCATCCAGAAAAACTGCAAAAAAACCTGGATCTCTATGAACAAGCACATCAATGTTCTTTTATTTGTCCAAAGTCAGTGACTCCTCTTTCCTCTCCCTTGGCCCACCCCTAATAGCACTGAGAGGTAGTTGGAGACATTCCCTCTGCTATCTGTCTGGTAGTTTGACTGAAGAACATGCAGTGTTAATGGAGAAACCAGTGTTTGAGTTGGAACCTTCTATTAATCCCCTTTCAGGCTTTTTCATACAATCAATAAAATGAATGCGTGACTTTGCCAGATTCAGATCTCTCCACTTTTTACAAAAAATTAATGATCTGTTATTTAAGAAATACTGCTTAGAGTCTAACGCCAAACATATCCCCCAGGAGATTTTCCATGAAAATATCAAACGCCTTTATGGAAACTGTCTAGAATTCTTGCGTTTGTTTAATGTTGATCAGTGTGGATCATAGCTATGAGTTGGCTGGCCAGCCGAGCACAGTAATATGATAGTCAGTAGTAGTGTTGGCACTGTGGGCAGCCACTGTAAAAGTAAATGGGCATCTCCATAAAGATTGTCAGCAGATGGAAGCATGAAGTGCTCTAAAATCTCCTGGTAGATGACTGTTGACTTTGGACTAAACACAGTGGACCAACACCAGCAGATGGCATGACACCTCAAACCATCACAGACTATAGAAACTTCACACTGGACTTCAGACTCTAGGAACTTGATCAAAAAATTAAATGCAAAATTGACTTTTATATGAAAAGAGGATTTTGGAGCACTGAGTAACAGTCCAGTTCTTTGTCTTCTTAATCCAGATAAGACACTTCTGATGTTGTCTCTGGTTCAGGAGTGTTGATATTAGGAATGTATCAGTTGTAGGTGAGAGAAAAAAAAGCTTAAAATATGACTTTTTGACTAAAAAATGAACTTTTTCATGATTTTTAAAATGTATGACTGTGTATGTGACTTTGGACCATGCATTAAGCTTTCACCAACAACAAAGGTTCATTTTAGAGTCCACACTGCAGTTCAAAGTGAACACACCCTTTTCAGTCAATGTTCTCAGTCAATGCTTTTACTTTCATGTTTTATTCAGTGTGGAAAAGCTTAGTTAATTGGTCTCGGGCTGACTTTTCCTCACTGTTTCCTTAACAACATGGGAAAGACTCCCCCCTCCTTTCTTTCCTTTCCCCCTCTTCCCAAACCCTGCCCATTTTAGGCTGTTCCTCTTTTTTTCCCCTCTCTCCTGTTTGCTGCCTCAGTGAGAGGGCTGTGTGACAACTCTTCCTGCTGTTTGTAAGGCACGGTTGGGAAGCAGGGAGCTCTGTTACTCTGGAGTTGCTGGAGGAAGTCACCACCTCTTTCTTGGGCTCTTCAGTACAAAACCAAACACTTTTAGTTTGGCACTTGTTTGGTGCTGAGAAGACCATGGACTGTGTGTTCAGCTAAGAGTGTTTCCTGCAACTGTGGATGACTAGAGTTGCTGTTTTGAGGCTGAATGATGGACTTGAATCTGAACATCAGAAGCAGGCTTCTATGAACACAACACTGGTGAGTGCACATACTGGCTTTGGATACATGCTTCCTTCTATTGAGTAGTTGGGCTTTAAGTACATAATTAGCAGAGTAGCATGGAAGTTCAAACTTTAAACCAGGATGTGAATTCATAATTATAGAAGCTTAGGTTTCTAGTGTGTACACTATTTGGACAAAAGTATTGGGACACTTGCTCATTCACTGTTTCTTCTAAAATCAAGGCGATTAAATAGACTTGTTGGAGTAACTCTCAACTGTCCAGTGAAAGGTTAATCACCACCCATTCTCATCCCAAAAGCATTGGTCAAAGCTGGGTGGCATTATACACCTCTTGCCAATGGCTGGCATTATGCATAGTGCCAGTAGGTTCATGTTTAGTCCTATTTTATTGGCACTACTTCTCTACAGTGACTAGACAAGCTGTGTGTATGTGCATTTGTACTTGAAGTAGCTGAATGCATTCATTAGAAGTGGTGTCCACAAACTTTTGGACACCTAATCTATGAGAGTTCAGCATCTTTCTTTCTTCATGTTGTCATTTCTTACTCTGTACATTGAATTATGCATTTTATAATCACTGTAACCCAACAATGTTTGCATTGTGCTGCTAAAAATAATTGGAAATTGTACCACAATGAAAACAAACCTCCTGACCTCTCCACCGGAAGAGTCAAGAATAAGGTAATATGATCTGGAGGTGAGGTGAGGGCTTCACGCTTTGCAAATGTGCATCCTTTGCTTAATAGCATTATAGGGGTTGCCTCTGCTTATGTATGACATTTTCATTCACCAGTCTATGACTAAATAAACTCCAAGCCACTTTTTTGTCCAACTGAATGGCCATGTTTGTTTAGACATGCTATGCTTGTCTGATTAATTGCATGACAGAAAGACAAGATAAGCTCTGCATCTGCGTTTTTGTTTTGTAATGGCTTACGTAGAACCGCCCTTATTCCCTGAAAGCACCCTTACCCTTTCCACCACCCCAGTGTCATTCACCGCACCTACCTTATCTCCAGTGCTGCTGGTTAACATTCCCTGTGGATTTAGGTAGGCCAGAGGTCAATCCTCCTTGTATAAATGCCTGCCATGCAGTACCTGACTTGTTAGAGTACACATATGCCAATGCACAAAAGTTTGTGGACACCCATTATAATGAAGGCATTCAGCTTAGCACAGCTTCCTGTAGAGACGTACTGCCTATAGAATAGTACTAAACATGGCACCATGAGTGCACTAGGCATGGTCTAGAGGGGTATAAAGCCCCCCAGCATTGAGCTGAGGATTATAAAGCCCCCCAACACTGAGTGGAACCAAGTTCTCTGCTCTTAATAGTTTTGAGATGAGCTGGCAAATTTGGGTGGTGATCATCCATCATCCTGAATGCTCTTGTGGCAGAATGCAGTCAAATCTTCACAGCTATGCTCCAAAATCTAGCCTTACAGCAGAGACTCAAACAAAAAGCAAGATAAACTCTTTAATACCCTTGATTTTGGAAGAAATGAGCTGGTGTTCCAATACTTTTGGCCATATAGTGTATAAGGCATGATGAACTCGTGTGACAAGCCAATGATGACACCAGCACAGACTGTGAGATCTGTAAAGTCTCATTTGACACTGTCCTAACGAGGGAATGAACCAGAAGTCCCCTGACTCTGCTGTATCACTTGATTGATTTAGTGGGACCTTGCTCCTTGACCCTGCTCTTCCCCTGAGGCTGAAGGAGTCATTCTGACACATCCCAAACATTCTTTCTTAGTGCTGCTTTATTCCCTCATGAGTGTGTATCTAGATACCTAAAACCTGAGCCATGTACAGCATGTGAGTATCACTATGCCCAAAGCAGAGTTAACACAAACGCACCCGCCCGTGGGGAAGGATAAGCACATGTTTTTGCTTCGTACATTAATATGAAGTTCTGCATAATAGATCCAGTATGTTACTGGTGGTCTGCGGGGGCCCACTGACTCAGGTAAGTCTATGGGTGAGATCATGCTCTATCAATGGAGCTTGAGAGCAGGGATCACCTGGAGGTTACTGTGCTCTTGCACTCACATTGCACATACACAAAATGTCCAAAAGTTTGCAGACACCACTTCTAATGAATGTATTCAGCTTGACACAGATGTACAAATGCACACACAGCTTGTCTAGTCTCTGTAGAAGTGCTTTGGTGCGATGCCTAATGCCAGGCTAGAGGGTATAAAGCCCCCCAGCATTGAGCAGTGGAGCTATGTTCTCTGGAATGATGGGCCTCCATCCAGGCCTTTTGGAATGAGTCCCTGGACAGTAGACAGTTACTCCAACAAAAGCAGGATAAACTGATTTTGGAAGAAACAATGAATGAGTGTGTCCCAATACTTTTTCATAGCATGCATGTGCAAGTAGCCTTGCTCATGCTATTAGCCATTAGCGCTGTGTAATATCCAATATTTACGTAGTTGATGGAAAAGCTTAAATCATTCGAGGTCTGTAACAAGTCTGTAAAGATGAACAAATTGCATGACGATCCAGGACTTCAATAGAATAGCACACTGTGACTGATGACTTGATATCTTTAGCAATACCCATAGGAATAGAAGTGGGTGGAGTACATGGGTGTTCTCATGATTTTGGACGGGATTATGAGCCTGGAACATTCATGGATGTATTGGGCAGAAGATATTAAGTGGAAGAGATGAACGATGAGGCACATTGTGATTCTCATGGGCCCCAATGGAAAAGCACAGTGGCTCACTCTCCTGCCAAAACCGCACCTGGGTCATATTAACCTTTAACCTCAACAATTCAGCCTTTATCTCAGTCATCTATAGCCACAACAGCACTGCTACTACTAGCACTCCAGTGTACGATAACTGGATTTTGAGAACAAAGGGCTACCACTGATGAAGGCTTTTACAGAAGTCTGTTATGGGCAGATCATTTCAAATATGATCTTCACGTTTAGATAAGATAAAGAAATTGGTGATTAAGATAAGATAATCCTTTATTAATCCCACAGTGGGGAAATTTGCAATGTTACAGCAGCACAGGAAAAAGACAGAGGAAATATGTCAAAAATATATAGACAATATATAAAAATTGATATATACAAAAATTACAGAAAATAATAAAAAATTATAATAATACTAATAAATAAATAAAAAATATATAATCTAATCTAGTGAACCTGAGATTAGAGGAAATGTGGTTTGTCTTTAAGTGTATTCATGTTTCAAGTGTGTTTCTTTACTGTAACGTAGCATAGATAAGAACCTTTGATCCAGCTGTTTTGATGAATGATGTTATTAAAGAATTCCAGTGTCACCACTCATATATAGAATTTGAACAGTTTCTGTACTATGTTTAGTTTGTATGCACATGTGATTATTATTGTGTATGTGTATCATGTACATAAATAGTACAAAAAATGTATTATAATTTATATATTATAATATAATAAAAAATTATTATAGTGATGTTCTAATGCAACAATAAATCAACAAATTAGAATTTTGTGGAATTTAATTTAAAAACAGTCATATATTTTAAACTCATTAAATATAAAGTGACATACTGTATATTTTAAGTCTTTTTTGTTTGCATGTTGATCAGTATGACACACAGCTCATGGGTTGGCTGGCCAATCAGGTACAGTAATATCATGGTCAATAGTAGTTTTGGCACTGTGGGCAGCTGCTGGAAAAGGAAATGGAAGCATGAAGTGCTCAAAAATCATAATTTATGTGTAAAGAATATAAATTAAATGGCAGTCTAGCTTTTTCACAATATTCTAATTTGTTAATATATGACTTGTAGTAGAGATGTACATTTGCACTGTAGATTATTAACCTATAAAATATTCAACCTAGTGTAGATACAACAATGCACCCACATGTAATGAAGAATTTTTAGAATGAGATTGTGCAGGAGTTGTAGTTTAGTGCTTGCTGGCACACATCCTCATGGTCAGCTCCACTTTGTGTATAGGGTCAAGGATCTGATGGAAGCCACATGTCTGACTTGGTTCCAAGTGAAATATCATCCTTACAAAAGAACCACTGGCAGAGCATGTGCCAAGGGAACAAGTGCAAACGCTCAGCATGAATATGTGAGCTCTCCAGTGAGGAGAAGACCTTTCTCTTTAAAATGTCCTTACAAGGCCCAGGGCTGTAAAAGAGCTCACATGCAAATCAAACAGCAGATGCCTTTACCATCAATGCTGAGTGTTTTTGCAGGTGAAGCTGCCTGCGCTTCAGCTCCAGATATGTGTTTGAGTTTATCATGTGGAAAGTAACCCTCAGCACCTCTGTGGTTTCAGAGAAAAGCTTGAACTTCCATTAGGCTGTTATGTTCCTTCTGACTGGAGGGCTTCTGGACTTGGTTGGTGTTCAGGTGATTCTGACTGGCTTGGGTGAGGCATTAGGGACTGCACGTTGGCGTACATTCAGTACTATCAACATTTCTGCCAAGTACTTTGGATGAAAAAAGGCATTTGTGCAAAGAAATTGAGAAATATAGGATCACAGGTCATTGTGTTTTGAAGTCAGACATTACAACATGGTGAAATTTCATTTTTGTACATTTTTGTAACATTTTTGTTAACATTTTATTAGATTATTAGAAAACTTCATTTGGAATTTGAGTAAATTACTATTCAAACAGTATAAATATTGTGTTTTTCTTGGGCTTCAGCTACCATGTTTGGAAATCAAGGTTCTAGAGTCTGGAGGAAGAGTTGACAGACACAGAATATAAGGTGTCTGAAGTCCAGTGTGAAGTTTCTAGAGTCTGTGATGGTTTGAGGTGCCTTGTCATCTGTTGGAGTTGGTCCACTGTATTGTATCAAGTCCAAAGTCAACACAGCCATCTACCAGATTTTAGAGCACTTCATGCTTTCATCTGTCCACAGTGCCAAAACTACTACTGACAATGATATTACTGTGCCTGAGTGACCAGCCAAAATATAAGCCTCACTGATCAACCTTAAAGCAAAAACAATTCAAAAAATGTGCATTGAGTAAGTAAGATGGTGAACAGTAAAGTTATTTTTAACAGATTTTAGTGGCATATTTTTGGGATAATCTGTTAAATCTTTCAACACAATATTCATAATATTAGCCAAATGTTCTTAGGTTGCCACACTTACAGCAGTGCTACTGGCCACTACTTTTTGTAGTATGATCATGAAAAAAATACAATTAAGCTGAAATATTTAAAAGACAGATCCTATGCCAAGAAAATCTCAAGTTTTGCAATTACTTGGCCCAAAAATTCCTGTAGTAGTGTTGTTTTTTAAGTATCAGACATATCTATTTGCTTCTCTTGGCTGGCAGTGTAAGCTCAGGATGAGGAAAAGTTGGTCAGTTCATGCTTTTTTGCCCTTTTTCTAGGATTCTATTATAGTCCTAACTCACTGAGTAAATTCCTGAATAAAAATGATTAAGCTCCGTGAGAGATATGTGGTCAAATTGTTTATGAATGATTTGTCCCTTGTGTTCTTCTAGAGAAGCTTCTGTCCTGTGGTTTCCAGAAGGGAGGCTTGCCACTTTTTAGGGCTAGCAAATCATCCGCTAAACCTGCATATGCACACAGACAACTCAATAAGCAACCGAGGATCCCAGCATCTAAGGAAGACATATATGGTCAGGGACAATCTTGGCTTTTTCTGAGACTCGGACAGAAGTAAATCCGCGGGAAGGAAATGCTATTGTGGTCTTCTTATTGTGGACAGGAACAGAAATATCACCTGATATGACAGGCCCTGGACTTCCCCTGCTGCTCCTCCTTTCCAACACAAAACAAACAACCCAACATCCAAAATAGACTCTGGCCGTTTCCTAGCCTCATACTGGGTTTGTCTTGGCAGGGATTTGAATGGCCATAGTGGCCTGATCTTTGAAACAGATCAAACCTAATATAAAATATTACAATGTCTTTATATTGACTATTTTTATACATACCAGCTCTGTGCCCAGCTAATGAATGAATTTTCCATAGTTTATCACCAGTAATGAGAGCACACAATTATCAGTAGATCCAGGGGGTCCTGATCTTCAATGGTCAAACTAACATTCTGGTATCATTCTTGCATGGTTCTGTTAAATGACAACGTTCCTGGAACGTTCTTTGAAGGTTTTGACTAAAGTTTGAACAAACCAAGATATAACGTTCCAACCTAACGTTAGCCTAACGATAAACGAATGTTCCCTGTTTGCCATCTGACCGGGTATATAATAATAATAACATTAAGGGAATGTTCAAAGAACGTTCTAGCCTAATGTTCACACCTAACGTTCTGATAACCAAGCAAGAACTCCACACCATAATGTTCTGTAAATGTTAACATCACCTAAATGGAACGTTCTCGCAATGTTCTTGCAACATTCTTTTGTTAGCTGGGCACAGAGCTGGTGTTATTTGGCTGGTGGATCATTCTCAGCATAACAGTGACACTGATGTGGTGGTGGTGGTGTGTTACTATGTGTGCATACACCTACCGTACCTTGTTGGTCCACCTTGTAGATGTAAAGTCAGAGACAGTAGCGAATCTGTTGCTACACAGTTTGTGTTGGTCCTCTAGTCCTTAATTTTTGCTCACAGGACACAGGAGAGGTTGGCTGGTGCACTATTTTCACTCCATCAGTGACACTGAGGTGTTTAAAAACATTAACAGCTCTGCTGTGTCTGATCAACTTGTACCAGAACACACACTAACACACCACCACCACATCAGTGTCAATTGAATGCTCCACTACCCAAATTATACTAGGTCTGTGGTGGCCCTGACCACTGAAGAACAGGGTGAAGAAGGTATATAGAGAAACAGATGGACAATTACAGTCTGTTAATGTAGAACTGGAGCTCTGAGTGTATCTCATGTCCTGTGTTCAAGAGTTTAAAAGCCAGACTCTGCTCCTAGACAAAGCCAACACAGTTTACTTTACAATGTAAGCCAAACAGAGCATTTAAATGTGCTTACAGCCTCCAATTTTAGTGGCAACATCTGCAGTGGAAAAGAAAATGAGGTCATATCCAGAAAAATGCACAACTTTGCTCGAGTCACAGAGCTGAAGGCTGGACAGCAGGGGGTCTGTTAATAATTTCCTCCTCAGGGATAAAAACAAAACACAAACAAAACAACAGAGCAGGTTAATGAGTGTTTACATAGGCTTTAAACAACTCTGAATGTCATTATCTTCCAGTGAATAATGCCCGAACACGAACTGGGATTCAACAACACATTACCTACACTGATGAATAGCAGTACCACAGAGGTTTTTCTTGAGCTGATTATTTTACTGATCATTAAAATGAGTCAGAGATACAAACTGCTATAAGTAAAGGCTTATAAAGGTTAGCTGGGATTGTTTGCTGAAAGCCAACCCTACAATCTCAGTATAAATAGTTCTTGTTGAAGGTGTTTGTTACTGAGGCTGTGGACAGGAAGAAGTAAAAGTTGCAAAAAAATGTGCATAATGTATTGCATTTTAAATGGATGCACATTGCAAAGTAACACTGTAACAACCACTTTGCAACATCACAGCAGTGACCTCGCAACACTATAGCAACATCACAACCACCATCTAGCAACACTACAGCAACCATTTAGCAACATCACAGCAACCATCTAGCAACACTATAGCAACCATTTAGCAACATTACAGCAACCATCTAGCAACACTAACAACCACTTAGCAAAATCATAGCAGAAACCTAGCAACACTGTAGCAACCACTTAACATCATAACAAATACAAAGTACCTAGCAACGCTATATAATCCACATAGAAAATACTTAGCAACACTATAGAAATCACTTAGCAACCACATAGCAGCATTATAGCAAACCACTTAGCAACACTATAACAACCACTTAGCAACTTCACAGTAGCAACCTAGCAACACTATAGAAATCACTAAGCAACCACATAGCAGCATTATAGCAAACCACTCAGCAACACTGTAGCAACCACTTAGCAACTTCACAGTAGCAACCTAGCAACACTATAGCAACTACTTAGCAAACAAACAGTAATTGCCTCTTATTGACCAGCAACTGCCTTGAAGTGGGAACCACTTCATCTTCGCAACCATTCTGTATTTCAAATTTAATATTTTCATAGTTTATTTAATCATTACTCAATTTTAAATACATTTTCATAATATTGTTGTCATCTCATATTGTACATGAATATACTGTACATAATATTTAAGAAAGGTGTTCTTTTCTCTTACATGGTTATGATATGACAGTAACAGTATTTTATAGGATCTCAGCTTTGCTGGTGTTGCTAGTTTAAACACCATAGTAAATTAAACGGATAGAAGTTCAATGATAGGATGCAGTTGGATCCTCTTTTTAGGTGCTTTCTGCGCTGTCCCAATATGTTGTCATGCTGCAGTGTTGACCTCTGACTCAGACTTCCACACAGTGATGTGGAGCAAAGGGCCTTCCAGGAGTCAGCAAGATCCAAATCGGCTAAGGACAGCAAAAGGGGTCTACTAAACCAACTTATGCTGACAGCTCGCATGCGATAACTCCCATTGTGGTAGATTCTTCAGAGAATCTCTATACATTTTTTGTCCTTCTTTTAGAACATACAGTGTCCTCTGTGGGCCACTTTGTGACTCCAATCATTTACAATGAATGTCACATTACATTAAATTGTTCACATTAATGGGGCGGCACGGTGGCTTAGTGGTTAGCACTTTCGCCTCTCAGCGCTGAGATCTTGGGTTCGAGTCCACATCTGAGCGGACTTTCCGTGTTTCCTCCGGGGGCTCCGGTTTCCTCCCACAGTCCAAAAACATGGAGGTCAGGTGAATTGGCTACTCTAAAATTGTCCGTGTATGTGTGTGCGTGTGTATTCACCCAGCGATGAACTGGCGCTCTGTCCTGGGCTTAGTTGAATAGTGTACTGCCCTGCGCCCAGTGAGGGGGTAGGGGACTAACCGTAACCCTGATAAGGATAAAGCGGGTGTGATAATGAATGAATGAATGTATGTTCACATTAAAATTATTGGTATGTTATTGATCCAGGCTGCAGTCAGTTGGATATTGCTGATTGTTGTATTGGTCCTAAAAATGCCACATTGATGCATATGTTCTTATAAAAACAGAAGACAATCTCAGTATGAGCTCAAATATTTCTCATGCAAGACTATGCGTCTATTCAGTTCTGATGCTCTGAATAACTGTTATAATGTTTATCTGGGCCAGCAGTATCTCATGTCAGACACCAGAGACACTAACGAGCAACATTAATGAGCAATAAAGGTTTTTTCCTCTTGAGTTGTTGTGTTTGCTAAATGTGCCAAAGTAGTACACTGTTGTAAGGTGACATGAGTTAAAGTGTCATCAGTGAGCATCCTTTTACTGCAATTCATCCAAGTGATCTGGAATATGCATCACACCTTAATTTAACTTTGCTTGGACCCAAATTTTCTGAGCGAGCCTTTAAAAGACTTTCTGAATCATCAACGTGAGTCTATTCATCCATGGACCTCCTGTGTGCATAGCCAACACAGAGCCTGTCATTTGTTTGCATTGCAGATGCCTTGTTGGGCTTGGATGTGATGTGGTCTGACATGTGTATGTGCATGTTTGCTCTTATTTTTGACCAGCCAAAGGACGGAGCCAATCAAAGGCTAGAAGAGTAGATCCAGGCAGTGTGAGCGGCCAAGTTCAATGAAACCTACCAATGTATAATGAACATACTCTGAAGACTCAGTGTTACTGGTAAGGCACTGCATAACATTTTGATACTTCTTTCTTAATTACATTCTTTAAAAAATCATTTCAGTGAGATAATAAGTGAGCAAAATATTGTATACACCATATTCAACAGTCTCCAGTCTATTTAATCTCAATGAATAAAATATTCCAGTTGAAAATCTTTATATATTGCATAGTGGAATGCATTGAGAACAAAATAACATAAAAATAATCAATCAAAATTATTACCCCTTGGAGGTTTGGAATCATACTTAAAATCTCATACCACCCTCATGGAGTCTGTTTCTGACAGTTTGAGCAGAAACATGGATATTAGTGGCCTGCTGGAGGTCATTTTGCAGGGCTCTGGCTCTGCTCCTCCTGTTCCTCCTTGCACAAAGGAGGAGGTAATGGTCCTGCTGCTGGGTTGTTGCCCTCCTACGGCCCCCTCCATGTCTGCTGGTGTACTGGCCTGTCTCCTGGTATCTGTTCCATGCTCTGGACACTGTGCTGATAGACACAGCAAACCTTCTTGCCACAGCTCGCATTGATGTGCCATCCTGGATGAGCTGCACTACCTGAGCAACTTCTGTGGGTTGTAGACATCACCTCCTGCTACCTCTATGGTGAGAGAACTGACAGAATGCAAAAGTAACCAAAACATCAGCCAGAAAGGATGAGAACAGAGAAAAAGTCTGTGGTCACCACCTGCAGAACCACTCCTGAATAGGGGTTGTCTTGCTAATTGCCTCTCATTTCTACCTGTTGTCTGTTCCATTTGCACAACAGCAGGTAAAATTGATTCACAGTCAGTGTTGCTTCCTAACTAGACAGGTTGGTTTCACAGAAGTGTGGTTGACTTGGAGTTACATTGTGTTGTTTAAGTGTTCCCTTTATTTTTTTGAGCAGTGTATATGGACAAAGTATTCAGACATCATTCATTGTGTCTTCTAAGTTTGTTGTACTTTTGTTGGAGCAGCAGTCTCTACACATACTCATTCATCGTTTCTTCCAAAATCAGTTTATCCTGCTTTTGTTGAAGTAACTGTCTACTGTCCAGGGACTCATTCTAAAAGGTCTGGCTGGAGCACCATCATTTCAGAGAGCATAACTCCACAGTTCAGACTTTATACCCCTCTTGGCTACTCCTGGCATTAGAAACAGTACATATAGTTTCATGTTTCTATTGGCAGAACTTCTCTGCAGAGACTAGACAAGCTGTGTGTGCATTTGTACATCTAAAGTTCCTGAATGCATTCTTTAAAAGGGGTGTCCACAAACTTTTAGTCTTCCTCTGGATACTTACTGCAATGATGTCATGTGTACAGAGAACAATAGTGAGTAGGGTGAGAAAGGCCAAAGTCAGCAGGAAGCTCTATGTGACGCTGATGGATGGAGTAGAGGGGGTGCACAGGAAGTCTGCTAAGGCCCAGTACGCAGAGCCCTTGATATCCCCCTATCAAAGTCTCTGCCAGTAAGAGCACATGACCTGAGGCTGCTGCATTTTCCTGTGACATGGTCTGCCTACCAGCATTCTTGGATTAGGAGCAGGATTCCCATCGTAATGCTGGGAAAAGAATGGGAACATGTTGACTTCATTAAGCAAAAACCATCTCAAACCACTCACCCCCCCCTCACACAGTACATGAGGGTGTGGCTCGCTCTACTACAAAACTAAGATGGAGTCAATTTCTGGATATGATAAGATACAAAAGGACAAATCCATGTCTCCATGAATCAGGAATCAGAGCCATCTGATTGTTTCAGAAGATATCAGAGACTCCATCAGCAAGCGAGCATTTCTTTGACCAATACTGATCACTATTTATGGAGATTTATTGAGGAAATAGGCATCATTGGCTACCGGCAAGGATGACCCTATGACCTCATATAAATGGCTCCCGTGTGGCCTGTACATCTATGCAGTGAAAGACGTCACAGCTGACACAGAGCCACTGTTGTGTCCAACTCACTAATCCCCTACTTTCACACCCACAAACATATGGGGAGGTGTTTGGAGCTCAGAGTTTTTTAGCATCTGTATCTGGTAAAATAGCCTAGTCAAGGGAGGAGTTGTGCTTCAAAAGAGGGGGTGCATTTCTGCTTTTATGCTTGTGCTCGCTTGCCTTGGCACATTTCTTTATTAGATACGAAGACGCCATGGAGACAACACAGCAGAAAACATTAAATGATCATATATTTTATTTTCATTACACGTAAAGTGACATATTTCAAGCCTTTTTGTTCTAATCCAGAGCACTTCATGACTCCATTTGCTGACAACCTTTATGAAGATGCCTCGCAGCTGCCCACAGTGCCAATGTTATTACTGAGCTTGATTGGCCAGCCAACACAAGCTATAAGCCAAAATGGTCAACATTAAAACAAAAAAGCTTGAAAAATGCCACTCTGTGTGTAATAAATGTCAAATATAACAGTTTGTCTTTTTAAATTAAATTATGAACAAAA
>BRDA01010717.1:0-45513 GCA_036984385.1 Crenuchus spilurus
GCATGAATTTAGGTTGAATGTAACCTGTGGATAATTATAAAGTACATAAAATACATAATAGCAATAATAAACACATACATAAATGCTTCCAGTAATATTATTGTTATAAATTGGTTTTAAGATACTACAAACATTGTTGTAAAACAAGGTGAAAACAAACTGATTATAAAAGCACATACACGTTATTGCAATTTTAAAACTTTAATTCCTCAATTAAAAAAAAAACTGACTAAAGCATACAATTATTTTGTACTTTGAGAAGAATAATTTCACTCATGTGCCTTGTACTCCCTGATGTCATATAAAACTTCAAATGTCAATCACTTTACTTGAAGCACCCTGTGATGACATTTTGAATGTTCATGCTTTATAATTGTAATAAGTCATTTATAATAGCTTTATAAATGCTTTAAAATTGTAATAAGGCCTTTATAATAATATAATTGTAATAATAGGCCTTTATAATTTATAATAGATCATTATTTGCTTATAATGTATTATAATGAATTATAAGATTAATGTTATAACATGTTTAGAAGTCATCAAACCCTGAGTTATAATATATAATTAGAGCCTCATGATGCATTATTATTTTATAATAAGTCATATTTTATAATAACTTATAAATGCAGGCTTCATGTAATGTAAACCTCTGTAATATCAGTACTGCAAAAGTCAGTATTGCAATAAAAATAAATGAGAACTATTCTGTACAGCTCTTGGGTGAAATGTAAGAATCTGGAATGAAAGATGTCATTAATCTTGTAAAAATGAACAGATACAGATAAATGGACATTTCACATCATACAGTGAGATGAATGCTTGTTACTGTAATTGTTCAATGGTAGCCTTGGGAGTCCTGCTGCAGTGGCTGTTCACTCCCACTGTTATACACATATGCAGCACCAGGATGCTGTTGGAGAGGTAATTTGTGCTCATGTCAAAAACAAAGGTGTTTGCCATGAAATGTATCTTCCTTTTCTCACCTTGCACTTCACCGGCCACAAGCCACACCCACTAGAGATGAGCAATGCAGTATGGGTAGCCACGCTAATTACTTTTCTCTGCAGTGAATGACTTGTGTGAAGCTTTTTTAGTTCCAACCACAAAGGCTACTCACTCAATTAGTCCAAAAGGACCTTGAATGTGTACCAGACTCAGTTCACATGAAAATAAATCAGACATTTCTGTTATTCCTGAAAAATAAACTGTGTGTAAGGGTGGACGGCATGTAACATCAAGATAACTGTAGAAGAAACAATGAGATTTTCAGTGGTCAGGACTGCCACAGAGCAGGTGTTATTTGGGTGATCGTTCTCAGCACTGCAGTGACACTGGTGTGGTGGTGGTGTGTTAATATGTGCTGAGTAGCTCAGACACATCAGAGCTGAAGGAGTTAAACACTGTGCCCACTCACTGTCCACTCTGTTAGATATACCCACTTTGTAGATGCAGATGAAAATGCAGATGATAGCTCATCTGTTGCTGCAGTTTGTTTTGAGCATCCTCTCATCCACAGAATGGATAGTATTGGTTGATGCACTATTTTCACTCCAGCAATGACACTGAGGTGTTTAAGCACATCAGCAGCTCTGCTGTGATCCACTCATACCAGCACAACATACACCAACACACCACCACCACCACATCAGTGTCAATGTAGTGCTGAGAATGATCCAGCACCCAAATAATTCCCGCTCTGTGGGGGTCCTGATCATTGAAGAACAGGCTGAAACCGGGCTAACAAAGTGTACAGAGAAACAGATGGACTACAGTCTGAATACTCAGTGGAGCTGATAAAATGGACAATTAGTGGAAAAACTAAAAGCTGAATTCAATTGAAAATCAGGACAACATGAAAATATCACATCCTGGTCTGTTCATCACATCCATCACATAGATTAGTCACTTTCCAAACAATCTGCCCACCGTAAAGAGGTGGTCCTGTCACTTATGAAGCTTCTAAGCCTGCCTGGTTTGAGGAGGAAACCTGCAATCTGGCCAAGTGGTGTTATCAGACTGCTGCAATAAACGGACCGCGTTCATTAACAGACCCGAGAGCCGAGGGGATCTTCCCAATCCCCTGAGCTGGATGTGTCTTCCCTCACTTTCATGTGCTAAAGATTAAAGCTAAAGGCCACCTCCCTGAGCTCGCACACCCATTTTACATCTCTCTCTTGTCTGGCGTCTCTTCTCCTGCGCTTATATCCATACGGCTGCCACCGGCTTTTCTCTTCACTTTCTCTTAGAATCACACGCCTTTCAATATCTCACAGGAAGGATATTAAAATGTTGAGCGTCCTCCTTAATGCGTCCTGTAAAGACCTGACAAACAAGGGAAAGAATGAGGATGTGCTCTATGGCGGATCATTTCTTCACTGGGTGGGGGTGGGGGGTCTGTTTTTCTAGCCAGCCTTCTCCCATATGTCCCACTCCAGAGTCAATGCCTGGAGCTGCTGAAACATGTCACACTGACGCTTGTCTCCTGAAGGGGAGGACATATATCAAAACACCAGACAAACATGGAATAGCCCAGGATATCACTCCTGTATCCTTCTGCTCTTAGGCACGAGGTTCTCTTTGTATTAGCATTCGAGGCTGGATTTCTTTTACTCTCTTCAAAAGACAGATGCTAAAATGGTCATTTGAGAACAAAACAGAACAGAGCAGAACAAAAAGGAACATAACAGAACAGAATACTACAGAATAGAAGAGAAGAGAATACTTTAGGATGGAATTAAATAGAATAGAACAGAACAGAATGGAACAGAATAGAATATAATTGAATGGAGTAGAATGGAACAGGCTATAACAGAATAGGACACATTCGAATAGAATTGAACAAAATATTAAAGTACAGAACAGGGCAGAATGGAATGGAAATGAACACAATACAACAGAATAGAACTGAGCAGAACTGAACAAAAGGGAATAGACTAGAATAGAATGTGAAATGTCACTGCATAGCTTCAACCAGAGCAGATTTTATGAGAGGTAATGAATAAGAAATACAATCAAACTCATCACTGAGAGAGGAACTCTACAACTGTAAAAATAAAGCAACATTCTAGCAATGAGAACAGTATAAACAGTAGATGCTTGTCAGGAGATGTATAGAAGAATCTCTAGGAACCGTCAAATCAACAGTTCCTAGAAGAACCAGTTTTGGAAATTGGATGTAGAAGAGTGTGAAGAACCTTCCAAGCCAAGTCATTGAGGAACCTTTTTTAACAGAGCTACAAAGCACCTCTGATAAGATCCACTGCAGCACAGTGACATAATTCACATGCAGCTCAGTGTGGAGAGTGTAGAAGAAAAACAGATTGGAACGTGCTAACTGTTGTACTTTTAGCAATTACAAATAAGTGCAGCAAGTGTTCGTAATTCAACATCCCACAGGTTCATCAAACAGTGGGCTTGAACTGCGAGTGCAGAAACTAAGCAAATTGGGGCCTGACAGGGAAATTAATTGGCCAAGCCAAAGGTGATGTAACAGTTTAAACGGATTAACGAATGAAACTAGGAAGGCTCTCCTGTATTATTTTTTTTTTTGTCGAGCCACCCTGGACCTGGAGCTGTGTTTGAGATGCCTCATGTTTCCTTTCCCCTGAGTAAAGAGAGGATGAGCCGCAGAGGGAGGGGGGAAAAAAACCCGACATAATCAGACAGTCCAGGCCTTGACAGTAAAACCTTGACAGGTCCCAATGTGGCGATGCATGCTGATTTCATCCAAGCCTTGCCAGCAGGCCTGAGGATTCTGGCCAGTACAGCGTGTTGCCAAACAGGTGAAAGCTTCCCGAGCTTAATCGTGTTAATCGTTTGAACTCTGATTGCATCTGCAGCGGATTTCATCTTCATACTGAAACTGTAACCATGTTGTTTAGGAATATTTATCATTAAAGAATCCTAGCATGGCTAAATCAATGACAACTGGTGGCATGATCTCACAGATATGATGCTAACTGACCAACATTACTTTTCATTCTGTATTAGCATTGTTACAAAATGATCATTTTTTCAACAAAATTATTTTAAAACAAATGTATTTCTGATATGTCTTTACAAACATGGTACCACCATGGTTCAATACAATAAAAATGTCAGGTTAAAGGGTGTCACTGTACTACAATGATTATTGTACAGTAACACATTACGTAGTTTTATCATGGTGATGCTACTAGTTCTACTTTATATTAACACTGGATATGAGGATGCTCCACATAAATAGATTCTGAACAGTCAGGTTAAACAGGAGTGTTCAGGAAGGTCTGAACACTAAATGTGCAATACAGCTTTTCTACTCTGACAGTTATATGATAACTATGAAAGTGTCCTATCAAATTCACAGTAACTTTACTGTAATTTTACAGATACAGCATCTCAAACATTACAGATTTCATAAGAAAAGTACTTATTTTATGGCAGTTCTTAAATAAAATGTGTTAGAACATGAGTGCAGTCTTGAATTCTGCAAACATCTTTCTCAGTTTAATTCATAAAGCACTTTTCTCCAACTCCCTGCACTTTACAGCAATCAGTACACACACTCATACTCACTAGTCCACAGCCTAGAGTCTCTTGACTTGTCCAGGAAAGTATTAGCTGAGGGTGAAGATCTCTAAGGCAGCCTACTAACTACAATGTAGCATCACATTTAGGCAAAGTACAGCCCACTCAACCCAGCAAATCGACTTTGGTGTTAGAGTTCATGGCTGTTTGGCACCCCTGTTGTTGAATATTTCATCTCATATGGCTTTGTGAATCCAAAATGTCAAATAACGTCTACATGCTATTTTCAAAACCTGCAGTCAAGGTACAAACCACTTAAATCTAGAATTTTCATAGCATTTCACAGTTAATGGACTGTTTTATGGGCTCATTTCACATGGACAGTGACACAATTTTCACAGCCATAAACTTGGTAGAGCTCTAATGAAAATGAATAGGGGAGAAAGAAAACATTAATACATTTGAGCATTGCAAAATCATGTTTTATGATACTGTATCTATTCTCAAAAATACAGCATGGATTTGTAATTGACAGTTTGCATGTATAGATTTGGGACAGACAGTAGCTCATTTTGTGTTGTTTTTTACCCCAAACCACTAGATGGCAGTGTTGTAATCTATCTTCAGCCATTAGATTCTTCCACTCCAATAGAAACAAGCAGCATAATGTTGCACTGTTGAAAGTTTTCCTAAAATTAGACTTAAAAGATCACATCACCCTGCAGTCTAAGCTGGAAGGGGAGATTGCCCAAGAACAAGCTGGATTTAGACCAAGAAGAGGCACTCGGGATCAGATCACAAACCTCCGGATCATCTTGGAGAAAGCAAGAGAAAGGAATCAGGAACTGTATTTCTGTTTTATTGATTTCACAAAGGCATTCGACATGGTACAACATGACCAAATGTGGATAACCATGCTGGAAATGGGTTTCCCCTCACACCTGATCCAGCTACTGAGAAATTTGTACAATCAGCGGCGTGCAGCCGTCAGGACCGCCGATCACACATCAGCATGGTTCAACGTAAGACAAGGAGTCCGTCAAGGATGTAACCTCTCACCATGTTTATTCAACATCTTAGGAGAACAAGTGATGAGAAAAGCATTACAGGGACTTATGGGTGGCTTCAAGATTGGTGGAAGGACTATTAACAATCTCAGATATGCAGATGACATCGTCTTATTGGCCACATCAAAAGAACAACTAGAATAACCTGGATGGATAACATCAAGACATGGACTGGATTATCAGGTGCTAGCTTACTACAAGCAACCAGAGACAGATGGCATTGGAGAGAAGTGACTCGTCTGTGCAGCCTACCATCGCAAAGTGATGACAGCGGCGTGTGACATGACATGACATACACTGTACTGTAAATCCTGTATTAGCACACATGTTGTAGTCAGGTTCATTGCAATAGCCCTATTACCACTAATTAGTGATGTTAAATCACAACTTGAAAATTATTATATGTGTGTAATGTGCACAATAATATCATGGTATACTGAAATGTACCATGAAAATGCCATCATGACACGAGGGTAGTACCTTGTTATTTTTTTATTATCAATTATTATGATCTTAAAAACATAGTACTAACTGACCCCCACCATTATTCATTCTCTAACAACACTGCTAGCACTGCTTCTGTATTCCTCTGCAAACACATATTCTGAAGCTGAGAAAAACTCAAGAGTGATGCTCTTGAGAACATTGCTTTTGAAAATAAAATAACGAAATAGCAATGTAGTGCTACTGAATAGAATTCACACCAAGCCAAGGGGCTGCTAATTTTTCAGAATATACTTTTTTCAAATATTATATATATTCTACAAGGACTGCCATAAAACAGCAAACCCACAATGCACCCCTGTGACTCAGGTCCATACTGGAAAACATTGTAGTTGAAAACATGATGCAACACAGCTCGTCTATCAAATGCAACTGAGCTCAGTACACCACTGACAGTGAGTCAGGATTTAACTATTTTATATTGTTACCCAGCCAAAAAAATATCCAAGACAAATACATTGCACTAGTCCAGGGCTCCTCACCTTTCTGCACTGCAAACCCATTTTAAATTGACTATTTGCATGTGGACTCTTCAATTGTTGATGAGAGAGTATCACATGAATATCATGATCAGAACATGAAATGTATTGTATGCATAACATGTACTGCTTACAAAAAAGTGCCACAGTACTACCATCAAACTGGCATTCAAAAACATTGTTCATTTATTCATATGGTACATTTTCCTATTGGTTTTACAGAAGAATAGAATGAAGAGTCCGTAGAATGATGGTAGTATATGGGTACTTTTTTATATTACAATTCACAATAAAGCCACATGCTAGGAACAACTGACATATTGTACAATATACTGAGAATCATGCTCTGAGATTGCTGGTAGTATGTGGGTTTGTTTCCATTGCCACAGAAAATGCTGCTGTCTGTAAAACGCTAGTACAGTCCTGAGAAGAATTGAGTAGTGGAATCAAGCATTTCTAACTTGATTTAAAAAGAAACAGAGTTTTCTGTAGTGTAATGAAAAGGTAAAACTAAGTTTAGCCAGTTACATTAAGCACAAATGAACAGTGTTCTGCATGCTCAGTATACAAGTAAAGTAATAAACATGTGAACTGATGGTGTGATGGCAGCAGTTTCAATAAGCTGTGTTTATTCTATCCATATGAAACCATTTTGAAAAACATTTTCAAAAACCAGCATTTTCAGGCATCTAAACTGCTGTTTTCAATTGGACTTGATTCTAAAATGCAAAGTAAAAACTACATTTAAAAAAATCCAGATACATGAGGATGATAGAACTGCATACCTGCAATAATTTGGTAATACGCTACATATTATAAAACATAAAACAGGGGTTACAATTCAATATATTGTTATAAACTGCAATACTGTAAGAAAGCCAACATATTCCATCTTTATAAATTAAATTCACCAAAAACAGTTAGGTTAGCTACAGCATACAATGGTGTACTTGTTCACATTGAACTGGAAGACTCTAATGGCTATAAAATCACAAGTAACAAGTATAATATTTTCTTATACTACAAGGTCTTAGTTTTTATCTTGTGCCGCGTCTTAGTGCCCATTGGAAGACTGTATATAGGAATTATGTCATTCCTATATATGCCTTCACTGTGTTCAGAAGCTTGTTGGAATAGATGATCACTACAATCAGAAAGCAAATACTCCAAAAATCCAGCTGTGTAAACAAAATGACTGTTGGATGGTAGCAAGAAATATGATTGAAAAATGTATTTTCTCATTTATAGGAACGTTTGGAGTATGTCTCACATCTCATAAACTCATATATCATCTAGAATCCTAATATTCAAGTTTTCCACTTCCAATTTATGAGTGTGAATACAGTACTTCCCCGTTTCTTACACTACCCACACAGCATTGTTTCCTCACATATTATATATTCATTACATATAAAGTCAACATTAAACAGTAAAAGAAAAAGCCTTAAAATATGTAGTTTCACATGTAATGAATATAAAATATATGTTAGTTTACCTTTTTGAATTAAATTATGATCACAAATGAACAATTTTTCACAATATTCAAATTTTTGGAGATGCAATAGCATTTATATGTAATTTGTTTACATTTGTTACAATTTTGCATCTGTTATAAATTATAACGACTAACCACAGCACTATATACATCCATCGATCCATCTTCTTAACCATTTGGGTCTCTTTACCCCGTCACTTGGTGCATGAGCAGAAATATACCATTTTCAGTAAAAATGAAAAAAGAAGGAAAGATAAGTCTGTAATCACTATAAAAGAAACAGTAAAAATGATCTCAAATCGGCACAAACCAGTAGCTTATTATATTTCTGCAGAAGGGAAATACATTTCCTTTTAAACCTGAAAAAAATATGTGAGTGCAAAGCAGGAGTCTGATCATATTCATTAACACAGGTAATTATATTTCATGCATTTACCGCTATAATTAATGCATACATTAATTAAGAATTGGATTCGTGGTACAACCTAATTGCGGAGGATGTTAAAACTTGGGTGAAAAATAAATATGAATCTCACTGGAATTCCATTCTTGATGTAAAGATTTAGCACATACAGGATTTGCAACCTGTCTACTTATTGGTTTGTGTTGATTCCCACTGCTTTCAACCATAATTTCCACTAAATAAATTTCAGGAATGTCATGTTATTGCAGTTTCTAAAGAAACTAAGTGCACTCCTGCTTCCTGCCTGTTGAGAGGCGTCCATTCCAAAAGGACAAAACCACCTTTGGAGGAAAAAAAAAAGAAATGCAGGAAACATCTTCACCAGATCCTTTTTTCTACCCTTTTTTTTTGCTCCCCTCATTCCTCCTGTTCCACAAACGGCCTCTTTGGCCACCTCCTCTACTCCTCCATGCCAATGCCTGAAACAAGAGACTGCAGCATAAAGGGCCAGGCACACAAAGGAGCTCCTGTCATTCTCCAGGCCTTCTCACAGGGGGACCTGCCCATTGCTGATCCTGGGGGACCAAACCCCCCACCATCCCCTCCCAGTCCCATTCGGACTATCCTGCTTTTTACAATGCCTGTATTTGGACGTGCACTGGCTCAGGCCCCATTTGCCACCCAATCAAAACACACTGAGAAAGGCTACTCGTTTTCTTGGGGCATTATCTAAGGCTGCGTAATGAATCAAAGCTTTTTATGCTAGAAAATTGAATTCCTACAATATTGAATGTTGTTGCACTGTGATGCTGTTGCGTGATGTGTTGAAAGTTCTGACTTTCTTCAGTGTTATAGTATTGAACTGTTTACAAGTATTACATGATGCATCAAAAGCTTTTTTATTGCTATGAAGTGGAACTGGTGTTATTGAATTGTTTGCTGCCAGTGCTGTGCAATGTCCTGAAATTTCAATGTTTCTACAATATTATGTAATTGTTTACCAATATGTTTACTCCACAATGTCAGTTTTATTTAAAATGCAGTCTGACTGTAAACGTGGAACATAAAGTCCTCAGGGTAATGGGGAGAATAAACCTCTTTTCCAAACCTTTGGAAGCACCAGTGATTCATTTGCTTCCTGACACTGAGGAACAGAACACTGTTTAACTGTATTCTTAAACATTACACTCAAATAACTGTAGTAGGAATGGGCGGGGCTAAACTCACATGGACCTGGATCCTTTGGAATCTGCAGTGATCTATTTGCTCCCTTACACTCAGGAACTATACAATGTTTCAGACGAGTATCCGATAAAGCATTCGTGACAAGTACGGTCACGTTGCGAGTAAAACTCCATGCTCGTGCTTAAGGAAAATCCTCATTGGGTAATTGACTGTCTTCATAATCTGTGATTGGGCAGTCACACAGAGTGCCCGCCCCTCCCTACACAGAAACATGTCTCTGTGTGTGTGAGACTATATATATATCTATATATATATATATATATATATATATATATATATATATATATATATATATATATATAGAGAGAGAGAGAGAGAGAGAGAGAGAGAGAGGCGCACACACACACACACACACACCTTAATCAATATTGTTTAACTTTGTATAGAAAAACATGCCAAGAACATTAAGTAGTAAAAATAAATAAATGATTGAAAGAAAAAAAATCAATCTGATCATAAAATAAAAAATAAAAAATAAAAAGGAAGTTGTGTTGAGTATGACAACTCTTGATCATGAATAGTAAATAGTTCTCTTACGTTTGTGATCAAAAACTTTGATTTGAATCTCAATGTTGAACCTGTTCTGTAAATAGTTTTCAAATAAACTATACATATATCAACTTCTGATCAATCCATATCAATTTCAAACTTAAAATAATGTACTGATTTAAGCCCCACCCACTTCCGGTTAAACCACGTCCAATTCCAGTTTAGGCCCCACCCACTCCAAGTACAGATATGGATACAGATCATTTAGATGGTTGAAGAGATACAGATACAGATAGTGGTGTACTTGCTCATCCCTATTTCTTACAATAACTGCAGGAACAACACACCTTATCACATAAATGGGAATTGGCGAGGTTGACAGGTAAACTAAGTAGTGTAAACAGTAAATACAGCTCTGAAAAAACTAAGAGCCTACTTCAAATGTCCAGTGCAATCTCCAGACCCCCAAAAGTTTGATGTTTTTTTATGGATACAAAGTGGTACTGTTACATTATTGAATTGTTTACTACTGTTGGTGCCAGTGTTGTGCAACATATTGAACATTTAGTGTTTTTTTTCGTTAGTGAAATGTAACAGAATATAATTATTTACCCAAAACTTTTACTGTAGTGTTGTTTTACTACTTCAGATCATGCCTTCACTATACTGTAAGGGTTAGAACTCTAAGATGCTTTGGGATGCAGTGCTAGTTGGCTTCTGCTAACATATATAGTGATAGACCCTCTAGAAGTAAAAAAAAATGGAATGTGAACAGGGACAGTACAACGGAGAAGATGGAGTGGTAGTAGGTGTGAAAGTAGAAAGTAGATATGGGAAGGAGTAGGTCCTCCCCCACTTTAGATATTTCATAACTGCATTTAAAAGCTAGATTAAATGTAGCTATTGTTCTGCATTACTACAACACGCAATTATTACAATAGTTAACTCTTTACCATCTACCAATTATCTATCAAACAGTTTTAACTGCTTATGCTAACGGCCCCGAGTGGCTCAGAGGACCAAGACGCTGACACTAAAATCTGAGGATCACAAGTTCGAATCCCTGTCATGCTGTTTGACATTGATAGCTGGGGACAGCCCGAGAGAGCAAAAATTGAGTGCTCTCTCTAGACAGGTAGATGGCGCTCATCACTTTCACACTGCAATGTCCGCTGGCTCACTCATTGGTCTATCAGAGCTGGGAATCCTCCGAGCGTGTTAGCTCCCCAGTGACGGTGTATCAGAGAGAGCCCCTAGTGGATGGGATAGGTTAATTGTTTACCACTTCATTGGGAGAGAAAAAATTAGCAAAAGAGTAGAAAAATAAAATTAATAAATAAAAAAAATTATAACTGCTCATGCTAATTTGCTTAATTTGGGCAGAGATACTAATTAACATTTTATTTAGTAATACATATATGTGACCGTATGCTACTACACTCTGAAAACAAAGTAGTAGACCACCATTAGCTCAGCCTTTCCTTCCAATAGATGTTCCTCAAGGGTCCGTCTTAAGTACCCAAAATCAGTATCAGCGATTATGTTCTCTGTGAGGTAGAGCTGAGATTTCAGATGGATCTGTTAGTAGGGCTATAAAGAATACTTTTATTCTCTTTTCAAAATGTGTGTATTGAGTGTATGCAAAATGAAAAGAACTAGTAAAAATTATATTTTTTAAAAACAAGGTGAACGAGACAGTGCAGACAGGTTCATTGCCAGTGCATATAGATGAAAGAACTGATGTAGGGGTGAGATCTCAGACTGAAGAGTTAGCTAGTAGGAGTGTATAAATGCATTAATGTGCACTGACGAAGCAAGCTTTCATTCTCTGATGAAAATATATGTATTCATGAGCGTGATATGATGTGTGAAGCTGGGTGGTGTGAGTAGTGTGTCTCTCCCAAAACTGAAATGAAACTTACAAAACTGAGCATAACTATCACATTGTGTTGTAATGAGTGTATTAGAAGTTGTATTGACTCCACTCATCCTGTCATGACTTTTACATTTATTTTACTGTTTAAAAAGTTCAGTTAAAAGCACAAATCTGCTCTTTTCTCTCTAAAAAGTCAATGCATGAGATACAACATTAGACCTGTAGGGCTATAAAAGACCTTTATGGGTGTATTTACATGGTTTGTAATTTTCTGGATAAAAATATACTTGTGCTGTGCTACACCCCCCCCCAGACATAGTAAGTAGAAACACTCAATATAGGTATAATCCAATTTCACAGTGAGGTGAATAGGGACTTACAGGCTATACTGTATTTCCTCATTTCACTCTTAACCTTCCCAGAACGTGCTGAGAGTTAACAATTCACTGATTTGATTCTTTTGAAACATTACAAATTTCTGAGATTTCTTTATAGTCATTGTAATGAGGGTTAAAGTTTTAATTTCATTATTTTGTTGCTGAGTTCTGTTTTACTTCCCTGAGTATTGGCATTGTATTGTGACCAGGGTTGTTTAACAATATCGATACAATTGAGTATTGCAATATTATGTTTTGTGATATTGTATCAATTCTCAAAAACACAGTATGGATTGTTAATTCCTAAGTTCAGATCACTGATGAACATTAATGTAGACCCCACTATTTAGACTGCATAAAAAGTCAACTGTTTTCTTTTACTTCTATAAATGTAACTTTTTAAATAGTCTGGAGCTGTCAGCAGGTCTAGAATCTGTTCCTTCCATTCAGAGTCCATTCAGAGAGGAGGCATATAAAAGCCTCTTCTTTCTACTCAAGTTGTTCATTTCTGACTATTTTGAGCTGGTAATTAGAGATTCCGCTTCAAATGTGTCATATCTTCAGTGAGGATAAGTGGTGAATAAGCGTTAATGTTGGGTTTAAGTCCTTTACTGATGCTTGAGTTCCAAACAAATATAACTGAGCACTGAGATTCTGCCCTGCTGACGGTGCCCTCTTTGGAAATAATATGAATTTTAATACAAATCTACATAATGTCCCTTCAGTGCTGTGCAGCCTGGAAATAACAATTTCTGGGAAACATAACAACGTAAAAATCCACATATGTAGTGTTCAGTGAATTGTACGAATGTCTTAGCATTATATTACAGGTCATTAAACACATTTTCTGATCATTTGAAGGGCTTAATTAAAAGTAATTACATTGTATGTTTATTTAGTGTACTTTCTATATTAACCCCCTTACATTTATTTATATTTCTACCCCTAATATACTTGATACCTTCTAAAAAAGAATGAGGTAAAGAGGTAAAAAATAACAATATATCACAAGTATTGCAATATATTGAATGATGATGTGTATTGCATCACTATGTCCTTGCCAATAAACAGGCCTAATTGTGACACTGTAATTAGAAACTTTAGTCTCCCAGCCTACAGAATACAATGCTTAGAGTCTAAAATAAACAGAAAGCTATACTTATGGTCGGCTTTGTTTAAAATCAAGGCCAAATGAGACATTGGAATTGCTCAGATACAGCCCACCCAATGCTGTTGACTATGCTTGCCTCTGTAGCGTATAAGAAATTATTCATTCTCGTGCACCTGCATCCACCCTTATCTGAGTCATTTTACTGTTGACAACTCTAGAGTGTCACATGATGGGGACATGATTTAATCAAGAAGCTCTTGACCACAGCCACTAAAGTAGAGTAATTTACATGCAGTGTAAAAACCCTGCACTATTCACACAGAGGAGAAAAAAAACTAGCTATCTACCATAAGCTTCAAAGGAGCTTTGTGTGAATAGCAGTGCTTATTCAGTTGTAGACTACTTCACAAAGTAGCTGCAGTCGTGTTTATTTCATGGGAAAATAGGCTCGCAGAGTCTGTTGCCAGAACACAGCATTTCTTGAACAGACACTGGGTGAATACATGGGCGGTTTAATAAGAGACTTGTCGAATGTGGAGGAAACCACAATATTTGCGCTTCAGTATGTGCCAAGCTCACTTTCGGGTGAGCAGTGGCTGCTTATCTGTCTGGCGAACAAGAGGAGAAGCACGAGGATATGGCTCAAAACGAGGCTTGCTTACACTGCGGCAGCTCCGACGAAAAAAGATGACTGACATCAAAACCCAACAGTGCTGCCCAATCACAAAGCAGCCTCTGATGCGTCTTCAATAGGCGCTCAACAGCGTATTAAACGCCAACGCCTCTGCACCTTTCACTCCCAAGTAAGCTCACATCAAAATAATGAAGCTTTTATTCATATATGTCCCACAAAGCCTATTTTATCTCATACCAACAGTCATAATTCATTCTACATGACAACCTCTCTTTATCCTTTAGAATGAAATAGGCTGTTTCTGCTACTGTACCTTTAAGACTGATATATGTAAATAGATGTCTGACATAGTTTTCTGTCTCGTTTAAAAAGTGGAATATTCCCTTAAGACTGAAGTCCTAAGGCCATGGAAGAAAACTAATGCTCACCTAGGTGCTTTGGAAGCTGATACATTTGTTTCCTGACAGTCAGGAACAGTACAACATTGAATTGTTTTCTTACAATAACTTCAGGAACAACATTCCTTATAACTGCAATGGGAAAGGGCGGGGCTAAACTGCTGTAGGCTGATTGATGAGAATGGATGTATATGGTATACAGTGCTATAAAAAAGAAAAAAAGTATGTACAGTACAATCTCTAGACCTGAACCTTACCGAAAACTTCTGGACTGTGATCAAGATTAACATGGACAGTCTACAAGCTATCTGAAGTTTTTGGCATAAAGTAACCCAACAGAAAGACTGGTAGAGAACATAAACAAATCAGACTTATTTCTGAAACATCACATCACGTTAAAACATCAGTATTGTATTGTTTAAAATAAATATGAAATGATCTATGCAATATTTGAGATCTGAAAACACTGTATCTTTATGTTTATTTTTTATCTTATTTTCATTTTCTGTCAATAAATGCTCTATAACAATACTTTTATTTGAAATTTGGTAGAAATGTTGTCTGCAGTTTATAGAATAAAAGATAAATGTTAATTTCATTCAAACACAGACCTCCACACAGTAAAACCAAAATTTAAAAGCATGGGAAGTGTAGCCCTCAATGATACAGTCTTAAAATGCATAATAAATTGTTGGCAGACTGTTACCGGCATATTGTTTCTTGTAATACAGATGCAAATGAGAGCCCTTAACCAATCAGAGTGTTTTATTCTGTGTACTGTCCAATCAGATTTCTAGATTAGCTTCTGTTGGTGATTTTTATTCAAGAAAATCATGAAACCCAACAAGAGGAAATGGTCAAAACAATTCAGTCCAATCTTTAACCATTTCACGTTTGATTCACTGATGCGTTTTTAATGTGATGCAATCACAATCCATAGTATCATCAACATCAGTAATACCAACACCACCAGTATCGTGCACAGCAAATATAAACAGTTTAAAACAAGACTGAATGGTGAACCTAAGCGAGTGTGGAGGCATGGGGGAGTGTGTAAGGCAAGACCTCGCACTGTTAAGGGTTTGACACCTGCTCGTTCCCCAGAGGAGACCCAGGCTTCATCCCCCTCTGGCCATGAAAAGCAATCAAGGCGCTGAGCAATCTCCCCAGGACTTTACCTCTGTTTAATTACAGCAGGCGCTGCCGGGGGTCTGCCGAGCTGCTTCTGTAACACGGGGGCGAGAAGAACATGGCGCAAGAGTGCAGTAGTGCTCTCATTTGTAACCCCGCACGGGACAGAGATTCGGCCAGCCGTCGTCAGCGCTTTTCCTTGGCGTCTGTGGCCCACTTCAAAACGTTTTAGTGTTGTTTTTGCCCGGCTCTTTCTGACACAGCACGAGCGGCGGCCTTCGAGAGGCTGCATCTACAACACAGCGAGGACGAGATGAAAGAGCAAGGATGCTGTTTAGGGCCCAGCCTGTGAACCTTTGGCCTGAGCACACAATTTTATTCATTTTACTCTTCAAATACAGAGCAAAGCACACTGGAAAGAGTCTGAAGATCTGCAGTGTGCTGCTTCTGTCAGCGTCTATGAACAGAAAAGGTTGCATTTATTATCAAGCAGCACCAGAGAGAATGAGCGAATGTGAAGTTTGAATCTGCAGCTTGAAAGTACTCCTAATTAAATTACCAAATCATACCTATTTTTGTTTGTTGCTATGCTGCAAACATGGTGCTGTAAATCAGCGCATTAGTGTGAATCAATGTATTGTTCTCAAAAGCAAGACAGTCATCTAGTGCTGGGGTGGTGATTGGAAGAACACTGGAAAATTGCTGTTTTTGTCTCTTTAATGTGACTAATACAGGGTGTTGTTCTATAGCCACTGGAAAAAGCACTGTTTAAGGCTAAGGACAAGAACTTTCTTTATTGACCAGTGAATGCACTTTACATCATTGTAATATACTCTGGGGACACAGATGACATGTCCAACACTTTCTGAATGGCTGATTTTGTCCTCACCACTTTTAGAAAGTGCTAGCAGCATCCTTGTTTACCCTTTTGGTTCCCCCTAGACTGTTTTTGCTGCTGCACCATTTTGACACTCAATCAGACACTTGCCTTCTCCGTAACAGAAAAATGGTGATCTCTAATTGGTCATTTTCTTGTCAGTCAAACAAATAAAAGTGTACAAATATATGTTATGTAAACCATAGTGCTGATAGATCATCTAACGCTCAGTGCAAATAGGCTTCACAAATGTGGCCATAATACCTTTTGTGAACCTCTTCCTTTCACTCCTAGCTTCGGTCTAACTTCATTTCTTAAAGGGAACATTAATTTGAGGGACAGCAAAATCAAATGCAACACCTGGTGCACAATCTTGTCCCCAGCACTTTTCAACACAGTCATGTCCACGGCACTATGACAGTCATGAGGGTAAAGCAAACAACGAACATGAACTGGATGAAAGTGGAATAGAAATAAGCCTGACGAAAGTGCACAAAGGGCACAGCATGTGTTTAAGTGAGCCCCAACTGGTGTTTCTGGCCTGTATACATTAGGATAATACATTCTGAAGACTGAGCAAGACGCAGAAACATTGCTAAAAGCCAGCCCCCCAAGCAAGACTAGTTAGTTGCCCAGTGTGCTGAATCAATACTAGCTGTCAGCTTACTACAGCGTGAAGACAATCAATGCTGAAGACAAAAAAAAAAAAAAAAAAAGTCGCCTGCATAATTGATTTCTTGCCAATACATGGGTTCATAACTGAAGTCCAGTCTTCAAAATATTAACCCAATCTGGTGCAATTGTGAACTGTGCAAAGCTCTTTAGCTCAGTGTGAGGTGTGAGTCTATTCTGGTGTACAGCTTCATTTACATAAGAGTGATTCTCTGTCTTTCACATTGCGCATCTCAGCTTAGTTCCTGGTTCAACCACCATTTGACTTTGCCATCTGCTCCCCTCTAAATAAATTCATATTCATAGCCATGGTTTAAGCGGCCATTGTTGTGATGACCACAGAGAAAACAAACAAGCACACATGACTAAACAGTGGGAAGGCAGTAGAGAGACTGCCCCATTGATGGACTTGTGAGTCAGTCAGTGAGCGAAACAGATTGGGAGTGATATAATACTTGAGGCTGGGAATGTGTGATAACTGAGAGTGGAATTCAGCCGAGCCGAGCCGTCCTACAACATTTACCCTTAAGGCCAAAAACGCTCTGCCACCAGAGATGAATATCAACATCATTGTCAGCACATCAGCTCAATTTGCCTGCATTTTCTCACCCTTATCTCAGCAAGCTACAGCGACTTGAGGCTTTCTTGTGAGGTTATTATACAAAGCAGGAGAAATACATCCTGTGTCCAGATACTGATGAGTAGGTACCTCTCACACTGTCCTGTAGGGCCTGAAGTAGGTACAGTTCTGGATGTCTCAACCAGCCAAATAGTGGATGACAAGCAGAAAATGTCTTACACCATGCTTCAGACAAACAGCCAGTGATCACGTCTTTTTTTCTCTTTAAAATGACTTTTGTTGACATTAGAAGAAGCATGGTGCCTCTGACCTGAACCTCTCACCTGTAAAAGAACAGAAAAATTTCTCCTGGACCTTCACATCTCACCCATCCCACAATGAGCCTCAGCATTATCTCACCAAGCCAAAAGTAGCCAATTCCCACGAAGAAACACAGCCTACGTCCACTGTCTACACAAATGGAAACAGCAGCCAAAATGGTCAGAACATCACCCCCACCACCACCACCACCACCACCCCATGCAGATACCATCCCGTCTTTCTATGGCTGTCCATGGCAAGGCAAAGCAAACCACACACATGTTTATTTCTATCAAAAAAGCTGACATGTCTGCTTGAAGATCAGCAGCAGGACGTTTTCTGCTTACCTCCAGCACCGAGATGTGTTTATTTTTTTCCCTCCTCGACGCCTCTTCTTCCACATTGAAGAAAAGAAAAAAGCTCGAACAATTTGTCCCCCCCTTCAACGCAGGCACTTCTCCATGTTCCTCCACCACTACCACCTCCTCCTCCTCGTCTTCCTCTAGCCTGGGCCTCCTCTATTAGCAGGTGGACGCGCCTCCCAATGATGGAGCCAGCCCGCTTCTCTTCCCCCTAGAGCTCCATTTTAAATGACAGCCCCAGTCGTACTCCACCATGGCTCACAATGGCAGTAAGCCTGCGCTTCTGCTTCAAACTCCCGCACCGTGCAGCTCTCCTCCCCTTCACTACCAGGTGCTTGATGGTGCCATTGTTGAGGCGTTATCTTTTCTCTTTTTTGCAGCTCGCTCTCTCTCTCTCTCTCTCTCTCTCTCTCTCTCGTGCCCCCCTCCCACCTTGCTCATAGGGCGCAGTCTCGTTAACTTACTGCTCCCCTTTCCTCCTCTTTTTTTCCTTCCCTATCCTATGAAAGAGCGCACGGTCTGTTTTTTCGCCACCCGTATTCCGACAAGCTCCGCCCCCCGGCACACTGGGATTGCCTATCTATAACTCTGTCCCACCTTCTATAAATTTTAACTGGCATAGTAAGACCTATGAAAGAGCGTGCAATCTTTCTTTTCCCCACTCGTATTCCGGTACGCCCCGCCCCTATGTGCTTCTCGTGCCCCTCAGTGCACAGACAGAGCTCAGCAGGCGGGATAACCCAATCCACGCCAATCCAATACAGCAGGCGTGGTTTTGTATGAATACGGGTGGTGAAAAAAAACTCATCTACGTGCGCGCAAAGCGTACAGCCCACGCGCCTATTGGCGAACAGCTTGCGAGTAGGAACTACTAACCAATCCCAGCGCAGGAGGCGTGGCTTGTGGGAATAGAGGTGGAAAAACAACAACGCACACGAAAATAAACCAAGCGCTAATTACGTATGATAAAAAAAACGCGAGATAAGTAAATATTAATGAATTTAGCCTTAAAGGGCCACGATTTTTACCATAAAAGTTTTTTTAATAAGTGTTTAAACACTACTTTACTTTTAACACATTAACTACTTTACTTTTTCTTTTTATGCTTTGCTATTAAATATTCATAGCATCACACATTTTGAATTGCAGACAAAGTGCTTTTGATGCTTTTGACTCACATACTCAATAAATCATGGTGACCATTGCAGCTCTACTCAACAGTTTAGTTTGTAATAAAATTGTCTGTTATTGGTATCTATACTTTTTGTCACGATGTATATATAAAGAGGTAATAATGACTTTTTGTCATTATTAAGTCGTTTTGATTTTTTTTTTTTTTTACCAAATTGTTCATTCCAGAAGTCATTTGAGAGTTTGATTTTTTGGAAGTCGAAAATTTTATACCAACGTAATCTACATTAGGTTTAGCCCCACATATTCACTCTGAAGTTATAAGAAGTGTTTCAGTCTGAACTACTCATTAACTGAAACACAGCACACAGCAGCTAATCAAAACTGAGATTATGTACATATAACAGTCTTCTGTAACAGTCCATCTGTAAGGGATAAGAGGTTGAAAATGGTCATGACAATTTGAATGTATTGTTACTCTGTAGCAGTGTCACACTCATATTTTGAACTCTGAGTCTAAGAAGAGTTTATATATTGGAATAATAATGTGAATTATAAGTTCATGAAGTAGTCAAAGTAAAAATATTGCTACATGCGAGCTAACACTGTTGTGCAATTAATTGATATCACACTGTCAGACTCACCAAAACACCCAAACAAACCAGCAAATCTTTACCAAATGTGCTGGTTAAAGTACATTGGCAGTAGTAGCTACAGTGTAAGTAACTGGTGTTATGACATATAATAGTGTTAAAGGTTAAAAGTAGAATTACATTCATGCAATCATTTCAATAAGCTGGACTGTTTAGATGCTTCTAGCATGGACGTGTCATTTTTCATATTTTAATTGTTAAATGACTCTTTTCATAATATACAATATTCGACAACATTCATTTTCCCCTTAGAGATAAACAGCTTAGACCAAGAGTTACTATTATGGACATGATACTACAGGATGACCACAACACTTCAGTGCTCTATTTAGCACACATCCAGGTAACATTTATTGTCACTGGCTGACAAACATAACAAAGCACACGCAGTGCCACTAACCTAAAGTGTTCCACTTGACCTGATCTCACTGTAGTTGTTGTTCCACTCTGTAATAAATTGTTGGAGGATGAACCTCGAATCAAGGTGGTACATACTGAACCAAGTGGATTTATTTATATCACCATTTCCCAACCTTTTATTCTTCAGAATTAAAGGGATTTTTGTTAGTGTGATTTGAAAAACCACAGCGCTAGATCTGGGGTAGTGAGGGGATGCCATCACTCCAGTGAAAAAAAGAAAAAAATATATTAATTTATTAAGGATATAAATATAAAGTAGGAGTGCAGATTAAATGGCAGAAATGGTGTCCACTGATGAGGAAGAGCTACATCTAGTCTAAAACTAAGCCAAACACCTGATGATGTGGAAAACCTTCAAAAATGTCTAATGTTATTACCGATGTTGTGAGGAATGGATTTGTTTACATCAGGGGTGGGCAACTCCAGTCCTGGAGTGCCAGTTTCCTGCACAGTTTGGTGATGTCACTGCTCTGACACTACAATTAAACATGCTAATTGCCCGCTGAGTTGAATCAGGTGTGTTTGATCAGGTAGATCACCAAACTGTGCAGGAAACCGGCACTCCAGGACTGGAGTTGCCTACCCCTGGTTTACATTGACGTTATTGTCAGTAAAAACTGTGCACTCTGACATTTGGTGAAATATTTTGTGATAATAATGTCATTGCATTACTAAATATTCAGAAACATGTTTCATAGAATATGTACAGCTTTTTTAATTCAGAGAGCCTTTATTTAGTGAAAGCTGGTTAAATATTTAATTGCAATTATGATTAACTCAACAGAATGCAACTGAAAATATGATTAATTTGATATATTTTCCTTCATATTCCAGCTGTTATTTTGCAGGACTAAACAATGATCACTGCCTTGGAAAGGTAAATAGCAAAAAAAGTTTTTAAAAAATCTTACAGTCTTTTTAGGAAAATGAAAGTGCTTCTCCAGTTCATTCACTCGGCAGTAGGACCTTTGTGTCTTAATGATCATATATCTCCACACAGTAAGACTTGACTGTGTGAAATCTGGGTGAATATGGCTGCTACTATTGTTCTAAGCCAATTAATGCTAAAGAAATTGGAAGTGGGTTAGCTGCTCTGCTAAGGATTTTCTGTGCATCTCTTCCTACATTGATGCTTCATGCAAATTGTGTAGAACCTTCTGGATCTGAAATCATTTTTAAAAAGCAGGAGAAAACTGTACACATTAAATTACAGTAAAAAAAAACGATCACTGTGATTTTAATATGCCCATGAAGAGAGTGGCTGACTCCTAGGGATGAGAGTTCATGACATTTTTTTTTAATTTCTGAATTTTAATCCACATGTTAGAGTGCTCATAACCGGGAGAACACTTTAATTATTACTCAGGCTCTGGTGTATTCCCTAATGGGGGAAGAGTCTCTTTATGATTATTGCTGTATGTTTATTGTCTGTCTATTATGTCTGCCACACAGTCAAGAAATATGTTCACCTCTGAAGTAGCTCAGAGTTTAATAAGGTATTTAATGAAGGGTGTCAATAACATTTAATCTCTGCACTTTTCTATTAATGATTTAGTAATGAAATCAACAGCAAATTAAAGATATCACTTCAATGGCATTTTAGTGTGTTTGCACAACAAATTTGCTCCAATTCATTACTTTTCAAATACATATAACACATTATGTTTATAATGCTGAGCTTCATTCATCAGCATACACTATATGTCCAAATGTTTGTGGACACCCCTTATAATAAATGCATTAAGCCAATTTATTTTGCACTCATTGCTGACACCGATGTACAAACAGACAAACAGCTTGTCTAGTCCCTGTAGAGACGTACTGCCAATAGAATAGGACTCTCTGGAGCAGATAAACATGAACCTATTGGCACCATGCCTAATGACAGGTGTGGACTACAGGGGTATAAAGCCCTCAGCATTGAGCTCTGAAGCAGTGGAGCTGTGTTCTCTGAAATTATAGGGCTCCATCCGGTACTTTCCAGGAATTATCTGGGGATGATGTGGGGTTATGAAAATATCCTAACCAACACTTGTAATTGGATGCAATCAAATTCTCACTGCAATGCCCCAACATCTACTGGAAAGCCTTCCCTGGACAGAAACAGTCATTCCAAGAAAAGCAGGATAAACTATTGCAATCTCTTCTTCTTCTGAAGTCATTAATTTCCCTCAGTATCAGATCACATTCACAGATGAAGTGAATAACATTAATTATGTAGTAAGAGTGTAACATGTGAAAATCTGAGATATACTGGACAGAGAACACTTGGTTCTTATACCTGACGTGTTGCATGTGGGAGAAATGGACAAGAGTGAAGACCTCAGCCACTCTAACAAGGATCAAATTGTTACAGTCAGGCAACTGTGTTGTAGAATCTCTAACACTTCAAGCCATTATAAGGTCAAGAATCATTTGTATGCTAATTTCTTTGTATGGTAAAATGGTTTTTCCATTTTGCTGCTAAAATGAACCAGTATAACCATCAAGAAACACTTTTGCAAAATGAAGAAACTTTGGTCCATGTACCTTTACTTTCTCATTGGATACATGCAGAACCATTTCATTCACTGAAGAACCATTGAAGAAGCAATATTTTTAAAAGCACAGAGACAGTGAAGCATTATTGCAATTTGATTTCATGTATGAATACCAATTTGCTGCTCTAAAAGAGTCCAGGTTTAATGTAGCAGTTAATTAGTCTGGATAATATAGTATATAATTGGGCTGAGGTTTGCATGGTGAAAAACAAATTGATGTGGGTCAAAAATCACAGCGCAGTTTTTATTATGAGCCCTGCACATATAATCAACTTATCAAGGTAAGGATAAAACATTATAGATTCATGTTAGTTAGTTTTCAGGTTAATTAGTGTGTGCAAATGCAGTCCTAACACTATAGTGTGCCAGTTAAGAGCAGAGGAATCTGCAACAAAGAGAAAGAAAAATAAATAGCAGAGGGCCCAGAATGGAGCCTTGAAGGATGATGATAACAGTGATGAGTCAAAATATTATGGCCAGTATGCTAAAATGCTGTTGATCCTCCCAGTGATGGACTCTACATACCCTCTGATGGTGTAATATGGGATCTATGGTCTCCTTCATGTAGGGTAAGTTGCAATGTGGCAATAGCTGCCATACTTTGGACTTGTACAGAACATTACACAGATGCTCAGATTGCAGTGCAATCTGGAGAGTTTGGAGGCCACAGTCACTAGGTACTGATGACTGCTGACTAGGAGCACCCCATAACTCTTCCCATCTCAAAGATGTTTTTTAGTTGTTGTTATTTTAAGCTTAAAGAATGTGTAATATGATTTGAAGATGAATACAAATCTGTTGCTATGAAAGAGTCCTGGTTTAATGTAGCAGATCATTATTCTGGATAATATAGGATGTAACTGGGTGGAGGTTTGAATGGTGAGAGACTTATATTGATATGAATCAAAATCTCAATGTTTGCTCACCAGTGTTTTTTTGGCTCATCAGTGTTGACAAAGCCTGGACACAGATGAACCAAAACATTATGACCATTAAGCTAAAATGCTATTAATCTTCCTCTTGTCACTTATCCATCTCTAATCCACCAATACTAGCCTCTACAAAACCTTTGAAGGTGTACTATGGTATCTAGGATCTCCTTGTCCTGAAAGTTGTAATGTGGAGCTGCCATGTACTTGTTGCCAGGAACCTTTGAAGAGCCATACATTTTTTTTTAACTTAAAGAAGGTGTAATATGACTCAAGGATGAGTACACATCTGCTGTTATAAAAGAGCCTGGTTTAATGTAGCAGTTAATTAGTCTGGATAGTATAGGATATAATTGGGCTGAGGTTTGCATGGTGAAAAACACATTGATGTGGGTCAAAAATCACAGAGGTGCTCTTAAAGTGAGCTCTGTATATGTAATCAAGCTAAGGATGAAAAGTTACACATCATTTTAGCTTAATTAGTGAGTGCAAAGTCAGTCCCAACACTGTAGTGTCCACAGTAATGGCAGGAATCTGCTTCAAAGTGCAAAATTTGTGTGCTAGCTCGCTATGGGCTTCACCTCACATGCTCTTGGTTTTGAGCAGTAACTTCAGGGCAGATGAAAAGAGTTTTATCTGCATGTGCATATTCATATCCGTTTGACCAGAAGCGCTGACACTGTACACATGGATTACACACGCAAATTTACCCTCCTACACAAAGCACTGGGAATAAGTACATCTTCTCACGGGCTACAATGCATATTCATCACATTCACCCAAACACAAACACATACATGCGCACTGCGCCTATGGCATGCTATTGTATTAAAACAAGGATAAGCTGCTCGCCTGATGCTTAGCGTTAACCTTTGTGCTTACTCTGCTCATTTCTAGCAGGATGAAAAGAATGTCTTAGGGCTACAGTCAATAGGGCATTCAAAACTGCACAGAGGCTTCATCAGCTTCACCTGTCCAGTTAAAGAACTCTTTAAAAAGAATTAAATTGCAGTGAAAAAAACTTAAACAGCCATCAGATCTAAACAACGCGGCCCTGATTTCTTTTAAGATCACCACCTCGTTTGCATCTGTGCTCACTCTCCCACTGCCCTGGACCACCCCACCCCCCATACACACACACACACACACACACACACACACACACACTCAGCCTTATTAGAGTCTTTTGTGTGATTTCCTGCCTACGTTGGAGCATTATCCAAGCAAACAGTGAAAGATAGTCCTCATTATGCTCTGAACTCCTGAAGCAACACAGACACATCATGGCGGACATGGACATCTGTGGCTGGTGCAGTTCATTTACTCTTCCATCACAAACCAGCTAAACTGGCAAAATGTTGTCTCACATAAATGGCTCTGTCTCCAGGCAGAGCTTGCTGACACACAGGCCACTGTAATTACAAAAAGGTCTCGCTTTTTCAGCTCCTACACAACGTATGATAAAACAAGTCTGAAGGGATCTACAACAAATACAGCAATCAGCTACTACATGTACTACAGTTTTGTTTTTTTACAAATCCTTTCAATTGAAAGCCTATTTTGTAACAGATTAGGAACCTTTTGAAACCTTAAGAACCTTCATATCTTTCTAGGAAGAACCTTTAAACTGGTATAGAACCTCGTGATGCTTTTTGAGCCATTTAAAGTTCTTCACACTCATCTAATTTACAAACTGGTGGAAACTTTCAAAAACTAAGACAGGATCTTTGACAACATTGCTCAAAAAGTGAAGAGTGTCGCATAAAGCTACCTCCCTAAGCTGAATAAAGGTTCTCTGATTCACTCAAAGAAAATGCCACTTTCCATCTGATTCTCCACTACATTATGTACGTCTGAGTCCATTCTGATTCCTGGTCACCATGTGGAGCGTTTCTCCAGAACATTCCAATTTTGCTTTTGTTTTATGTCTTTTTAATGGTTTTTTATGAATCCTCTGACTAGAACTGTTCATCTTCTTGCTGGTAATTCTCTTCTTTTACCTTCAAATGTTTCAGCATAATTGACTTTTGTAATGAATGTGTTCTTTCTCATAAAGTGTACAAAATAAGCGAGCTTCAGTGCTTCCAGTGAGAGGTCAGAATTGACTTGGTCCTTCCATTTCTCTGTTTCTTTGTATCCCAAGACTCTCAAAATCTTTAAACAAAGACCTTGAAATGGACAAAGAGCAATGTTTTAGCACAGAATAAATCATAACATTTTAAAAGTCTATTTTAGCCAAAATATATTTGGTAGTACTGGTCAGATTGATGTAATCTAATTCTATGCAGATCTAAAGTAATGTTGTAGTTCTGTGTTGCCTAATTAATGCAGTTATGTTGTAGTTGTGCATATACACATCCAGCTGAAAATCTGAAGTATTTCTAAAATACATTCTACAGAGGGCTGATCATTTTAGCTTTTTATGGTAGCGCTAGATAAAAACCTGCAAAAAGGATCAAAGTAGAGAAAAAAATGTAGCAAATTGCAACACAGAATCATAATTTCCCAAGATTGAATTTGAGAAAGAAAGAGAAAATTAATATAGAAGCTTCACGGGTGTCTGAGCTGTGGCCCCCTGGTGGACCCAACATGTACAGCGCTTATCTAAAGTCTATATACATATTAAAATGAAAAGCCTGTGCTGCAGTAATTAGTCTCCGCTGGTGTTCCTCTGTAGCAGATCTGGTTAGTTCTGATTAGATCATTTCAACAACTCTAGCAGGTCTTCTTGCAGGGAAGAGTAAAAGCATGAAAACAAGAAGCTTCCAAACATGCATCAACTGGCAGATATTTTGAGTATTTTCTCAGCATGCTGGTGACTTAAGAAAGAAGACACTGCTCAATACGAGCAATCAGTTCTCTCATTTCTGCTCAAATAGCTCATTTTAACTGAAATTGCCAGAGTAGTCTGAATAAAAGGGGGACTTCTTTTGTTTCTTAAACGTATCTGCACATTGCAGTCCCAAAATTGTCAGAGCACCAACTATATTTAGGCTAATATATCTCAAATTTGGCCTACTTACTTCAGCACTCTCATGTAAAAAACAAAGTTAGCCAAATTTAGGGAACAAGGTCCAGCTGTTTCTTTTGTCCCAAAACCATAACATTACATACATTAGTGCATCTCAAATTAAAATATGAAAAATGTTGGTGTTCAAAGTTGAGTAAAAAAGTTAAACATATTTTATTCTCATTACATAGAAAGTGAATCTATGTATAAATTCAGTAAATAAAATTATTAGAATATTTCATTTGGATTAAATTACAATTCAAACAGTATCAACGTTTAAAAAACAAATAAATAATGAAATAAAAATTAAGTTTACCTTTTTGAATTTAATTATGAACAAACACTGTTTTTCCACAATATTCAGATTTTTGCAGATGTGTTACTAAAACTTTGAGTTTGCTTTGAAGACAGTGGTAACCAGCCTGATTTTATGAGCTTATAATAAAATTATTTTTGATTACAAAATTTTGGTTACAAAAAAAATTTAGCCATCTTTTACATTTAAATTGATTTAGTTCTATAAATCAGTTTATCTGGCATAAATCTCCCAACTCTGGATTTTCTCCTCTCAGTAAACACGGGAGGGCTCCCATGGATGAGTGAGCAAAGCTTTACCTTAATTGGGGCGGAAACCAACTGTAGGAGAGGCTCTCTCAGTTTAAAGGACTTGAGGACAATCATTCTCTTTCACAAAATACTCAAAGGCTGCATACTCTAAAGCCTTGCTTCAAAATGAGGGTCCAATGCACAAATGCATCAGATTTCAGCAACATAACCAATAAAAAACTCTAAAACCAAAGAAATCTGGAATGTAATACTATGTAGTATGAATAACTTACACATAATTGTTTCTCTTCCAGAGCTATCAGAATTTTAAGTGTTTTAAGCTGTTTGGTGGGCTGTTATTGCATATGTGTGGTTATTTAACCTTTTAAAGCTAGAAATAGTTTACTATTATTATTTATTCTACATTATGCACATTTTTAGCAAGTTCTGTTCTATAAGCAATACATCTACTGTGACATGATAATACTAGAGATTTACCAATACAGAATTTTCAGAGTCAATATGATGACCAATAATTAACAACTGATTGTAGCCAAGATCAATAGCAAACCAATACTTCACATTATTTTTCTGTAGCCATTAAAAGGGGTCATGGAGTGGCTAGTAGAAGACATTATAGCATCTTGAAGAAGGAATATTCCCACTTTTATTATTAAGTGACCTCAGTTTGATTCCAAATCCTATTGAACATATGGATAATGTTCCTCCAGAACACATTTTCTTCTGTTAGAATCTTCAGGCTTTTTACGGTCTTGTTCATGACTTCTCCGATTGTATGCATTCATCTTCTTGGTCCTCTGCTCCAGCAGAAATGTCCAAGTGAACTGGTGGTTCTCATAATGTGTTTAAAATAAGAGATCTTTAGTTTGGTTATTTATGCTTATAGTGAAAGGTGAGGTTTGGTTGAAGATTCATTTGTTTTGTTTACCGTGCAAGGTTCTCTCAAAGGTCTTCTCCAACACCAAAGTTTAAAGGCATCAATATAGCTCCTGTACTGTTGTTTTTATTGCCCAGCTTTCACAAACATAAAGAACCACAGAGAAGCCCATAGTATGGACATTTATGATCATTTGGAGAGATGTTACATTTGAAAATCTTTTCACACTCTACAAGCTAAAAACAGGACATTGAAAAGAAAATTTGAATTTCCATTCAGTTTCAATATTGGGTCAATGACAGTACAGTGGAACATTGACATAAGTTTTATTGGATGTGTGACAGAGCTCATAACTCAATTTGCTTGTATATCAAAATAAATTTCCCCATTAAAATGAACTGAAATACTATTAATCAATTGCAAAAATATTTATAAAGTGTTTTGAAATAAGAAAACTGTACTTCATAAAGAATAATGTATAAAAATAATAATACATAAGAGAATGTAAAGAAAAACTGGTTCTGTTAAGTGCATTTACTTTGAAGTTCAGGTGAAGATGCTGGCAGAGGTGGAGCAAATTAGCAGAGGAGGTTGGGGGAGTTTTTCATTTTGTGCTCTATCACTACACACTTAATGCTACCATTTATTGCTAAATTTAACTGACACACTATGCTACACTTTAGCATGGTTCACACCAAACTTAATTGTTACTTTACTTCTTAATTTTCTTCACTGACTTTTGCGCCACACTTTCCTTGCTTTCACTTGCAGGGTGTTTTAATAAAAAGCTGTCCAAGGAAGTTAGTTTCTTCCTCACTTTCAAAATGTGTCAAAAATGAGTGAGGCAAGTGTTACTCAGTGCCAATGCACGACCTCCTCTTCTCAGCACTGATCTTGGCATTCACTCTCTTAGGACCCATGGTTAAAGCAAACACATTTTAAAAAATGAACAAAATATGAGAACAAAACAGCAGCTATACGACAGAGATGCTTGCACAACAAAATAACCACAGGAACCAAGCACTCGCTCGGTTACCTAGTGGCAAGTGTCGGAAGCACACTCGCTCGGAAGTCAAATCTCGGCTCACATCATAAAGCAAAAATTCTAATAAGCAACGGGCGTTTCTTCGAAAATTCATACGTAAATACACTTAAGTCAAGGTTCCACTGTACTTTCATTTTTCTGCAAATAACATTGGCTACTGATATACAGTGAATGCCTAGATAATTGTGTATAGTTCATGTAATAGACCATATATATAAAACATAACCACCCAAAAAAAGTAACAGCAAGGTGTTGTACAACAGTTAAAGACATTAATGATTGTGATATCACACATTAATTTTGAGGCATGATTCAAATACAGAACAGAAATTGTTTTTCCAAAACATTGCGCATCCCTAGATATATTGTACATGATTAATCTGTTTGAATGGCATACAACAGACCACATTTAAACCTTTAGAACATTCATTAACAGGAAGCATAGGGAGGCTTTAAGATAAGAACCTTTCTGAGAACAGTATGAGCTGAAACAAGGCAGCCTGTTATTCACTGGTTGAACAGCAGTAGGTCTTCAGAAGCTGGTGACTGCCCAGTGAAAAACCTGAGCATCCCATATGCGAGAAACAAGTGCACACATCAGTAAGAGTGACCTGCCAAAACAGCTGAACTGGAAGAGGGAGTGGTGGGTGCCCTTAGCATTAGCTGTGGGATAAGCTGTATTTTTGAGAGGAAACTGGAGAAAGAGAATGCTTGTTATAATCAATGTTTTACTTCAGTGGATAGAAGACCCTGTGTCAGTTCTTTGCTTACCAGATTGGAATAAATTGGGCCGTTTTAATTGGCCATTTTGAGGATTTAGCTCCATCCAGTTGCTAAAATCTGACTGACTAGCTGGTTAAAATGAGATCTTTGTGGTTAAGCACATCAAGATATAATCCATACACTTATGTATAGTTTGATTCAAATGAAATACTGTTTACTTGTGAATGAATGTTCAGCATATAAACAATCATCTAAAGTGGAATTAAGGGTCAATTAAAAGCCTAGACAAGGTTCAAGCTTTAAGATCATTCTGCAGTTTCAAGACAGTGATTCAGCTCCTGTGAACTGGCTGGAATAAAATCACAATGATAATAGCAGCATTAATACTCACAAGCATATGGATTCGCAAACATGTGCTCTATTAGATTAAGCCAAGAACATCTGGTCTAATATTATCCTGCTTCACACCTACACACCGCCCCAAGGCTTCTAAATGAGACTTTTGGTCACATTCAGACATCAATCATAAGCTATAGTGACACATTTATCATTGCAAATCAATTAGCACAAATGCGCCCAGACACAATTTACATATTTATTCGGTTTCTTTTCATATACGCTTCAGTTACCAAGACTTGTCAGTCCCCTCTGTCTTTTACATATAGACAATCTTGAGCATTTCATATCAGTTTAACTGTGCAAATGTTACATTACGTCTTACCATTCATTAACCTCTATACATCAAGGCGGAGCTAAAACAAGGCCAGCCAGTCAATGTGGAAGACTTGGATGCATTCCATGGATGTGTCAAATTAGCCCATTTTTGCATATCTGAGATGAAAAACATGTTTGATTCAAAGGTCACATTGTGCAAAAAAACATTTTAAGATAATTTGATGACCTAAAAATAAATAGGCTATAATAAAATGTAGAGAATTAACACATTATAACCACAAGTTATATTGAATTCTAATGAAGTACCTAATGAAAATAAGCAACTCTCAAGAGAAAATAGCTCATTTTGTATTTCCTTGTTGAATTTAACACATTGGAAAGGTGCTAAAACTTTTGCACAGGCATCATGCTTTCCCAAAGTGATAAATTTAGTAAATAAAGAGTGTACAAACTTGTTCTGTGTAGAGCAGGGGTAGGCAACTCCAGTCCTGGAGTGCCGGTTTCCTGCACAGTTTGGTGATCTACCTGATCAAACACACCTGATTCAACTCAGTGGGCAATTAGCATGTTTAATTGTAGTGTCAGAGCAGTGATATCACCAAACTGTGCTGGACACCGGCACTCCAGGACTGGAGTTGCCTACCCCTGGTGTAGAGTATGTGTTGGGTTATTTTTCCACGCTTATGAAGTCAATAAAATGTGTAATTTAAGCAGGGGTACACAAAATTTTGCACAAGCCCGTATACAACTGCACCTCCAAATATTATATTGTGCTCAAAATTTAGTGTTCAAAACTTAATTGAAAAACGTCTAACTGTCATTTTATTTTCATAATGTAGCAATATTTCAAGCCTTTTTGTATTAATGTTGATACTGTTTGAACAGTAATTTATTCAAACTTGAAATGAAATTCTAATAACAATTTTTATATTTGCACATAAGCAACACTGATCAACAAGAAAACAAAAAAGTCCCTTTAAATGCAATGAATATAAAATATGCTTAACTTTTTCCACAATATTATAATTTGTTGATGTGGCAATGTACACTGGTTATATATAATCTGAATGAACTGATCTGTTTTAGACAAGTGGAGAAAGTCAAGCTATGACCAAGTGGACTGCTAAAAATGCTCAGAATGACCTAAACATGTAAAAAATCATTACATCCATTGCAACGGGACATGCCATCCCATTTATGATTTATTTCTTTCTTTCCTCAAACACAATTCACATTTCAGTGTTTGTCAAAGACCTCACAAATATAGGGAGGCACCAAATACTTGAATAAGGTGCCGATATTTCAAAGACCAAAAATATATAAAGTGTTCCTGTTACATCCAGTAAATATAATTTACTTACAAAAAGCCACCATAGACATGTCTGTTTATGTACAAGTGGGTTCTCCAGGCTTTTATAAATTCATCACACATTAATATGTACACATTCATAAAAACTACATAAACTAGTTCCTAATTACATGGAAAAGTAATAATTTAAAATGAGTTGATACACTTTGATGATGTGTAAAGGCATGTGTTATAGTCAGTGAACGTGGCCTATGCAGAAGACCACGTGCAGTATTTGAGCTGCTTAATGAACCTAGAGAGTCACTCAGCACTAACGGCCTGGAGGACCAGCTGATTCAGGTCTGTATTTGGTCATTTATCCGGCAATACTCCAGTCTTGGTGTGGCGTGAAGAGCCTTAGATGTTTCTCTCGTTTCTGGTTGCTCTACTGAGGAAACCTTTGGACGACAGACGCTAAGGCCCAACTCCCCAGAAGGCTTCTATGTGTAAAGTGAGTTGTAGTTTATTAGAAATGTTTTACTTTGTATCTACATGAACTGGTCATTTGATCAGAAACATATCATACAGGACCTTTATCAATGCTGTGCTGGTCAGTGGTGGTCCTATGATGGTCTTTTTCCACTGATGAATGAGCTTATACTGTGAATTGTGCATCAACACATGGGCTGATATGCACAACAAAAAATATCTTGGCAAGTGGGATCATCTTACGTATATTCTAAATATCATTTATCTTTCATCCTGAGCTCACTAGAACACAGACAGACATTTCTTACCTATATTATGTAACTTCACTGTGCATAATGTCTCAGTATTTTGGCATATCATTTGCTAGTGTAAAGCATTTATCTTCAAACAAGGAAAAAGATCTGCTGTGATTTAGTGAAAACATGTAAATGATGTAAAACAATTGTTAAATAGTCTTACAATAAGCTCACAATGTGATTTAAGATGATCCCACTTGCAAAAATATGTATGAGATAGGTGCTTTTGAAAAAAATGACCAATGAATGCAGATATAAGGTGGGTGTTTCCAATAAACTGACCACTCAATGTGCATTCAGCAGGAGCAGTTCCCACAGCCCTTCACACTGTTCATGATCTCCTCCTGCAGCTTCCTGCGCTCCTCTTCTTTCTGAGACACTCGGTCAATCAGTGGTGTGGGCTTGCTGTCGTTGTTGGTGTTCAGAACTTTACTGTTCTGGGTGTGCCACAGTTCAGCATACAGACTGCCTGGCAGGTTCAGGAGAGAGTGGTGGTCCCCACGTTCTGCTACTTTCCCCTAAAGTTGTGCGTTTTGGGGAGGGGGGAGGAAAAAGAGAAAGAGGGAGAGAAAAAATCATTAACTCACAATGATACTAGCAGAGAGCAGCTGAGGTTAATGATAATTTACAGTGCACACTGCTCTGTGGCTGTTCCTGCCACACTAAAGCACAGGATGAACTCTACTGCAATCTGGAGCGATGCGCTCTTTATTCTGCTCCGTGCAGTAATCGATAAACAAAAGCTACACTCACGCTCTCTCTCTCGCACACACAAGCATGCACAATCTGGCAGTTCATGCGGATTTCGCCTTGGGAGTGCTTAAAGAGACTACATGAGGGTATTATAGCACCATTCATCCATGCGTCATCAATACGAAGGCAGTTTTAAATGCACATAAGAGCCTCTGGAGCCGATTCTGCAGCAAATAGGAGCACCAGGCAGATCAGCAAGGAGATGAGGGGCAACGGCAGATGAGCCAAAGGAGGAGCAGGAGGGAGGGAGCGTGTGTGCGCAAGTGTGTGATGAGAAAGAGAGCAGAGACAGACCGAGAGACCGAGAGAACGCACAGCGGCCCTGAACAGCACACAGGCTGTGTGTGGGCGCTCGCAGCTCTGGGTCTTAAAAGACTGCCAGCAACAAAGCAAAAGTATGAAATTAGCTTGCACAATGACAGCCGAATATGTCTCCGGGCTGTTTTCTAGTTATTGCCACAATTACTACACCACTCCTCACCCAGAAAGGCAGGCTAAAGCGCACATTGTATTTTTAGCAGCTGCTGTGTGTGCAGTGCATGGTGAGATTATGACCCATTTTGAGTCAGTAAAGATGCAAAAGCCTGGAAACAGGGATGTCCCCATCAGGGTTTTTCTGTCCCAAGTTACTTAACACTGTAAATATACAGATAAGGCAATATCTGCATTTTTGTATATAATACAGTCACACAGTTTACTAATAGTAGTTGGATCACTTCTGTAATCAGACTGAAAAAAAACCCACTTCATTTTACTGGTAGACTGTAAAACACACTGCAGACTCATACTGGATAAAAAGTGCTGCACAATCATTACTGTCAAACTCTAAAAACTAATCAGATTCATATTTGAAAACAATACTAGAGACTCCACAGATTCATACTGGATTAAAACCATTCCAGTTATTACTGTTAAATTATAAATAAAACACACTGCATATTCATACTGGATTAAACTCCCTTATTTATTACTTTGTCTGTAAATGACTCATGCTGCTGCGTATTCATACTGAATTAAACTCATTCTTCATTTATTACCATCATACATTTATTACTACCACTATAACTACACACATTGCAGATTCATACTGGATTAAGCTCATTCCTTATTACTTATTTATTACCACCATTCAATACTTTTATTTATTACTACTATTACTGTTATAGACACTGCAAATTCATACTGGATTAAAATCACTCAATTATTACCGTCAGACTCAAAAAAAAAAAAAAAAAAAAAAAAAAAAAAAAAAAAAAAAAGACTAATATTAAGACTAATTTATACTACTAATCACTTGTTAGTCACACTAATTTCAGAACTCAAAGACCAGTATTTCAGATCAAATTACAACACCCCACCTAGAAATGCACAAGCACCTTCAAGTTTTAAGGTTCGTCTATGGTCAGTCATTTTCCTGACCCACACAATTTCTGAACAGCAAAATGAAACTAAATGGTCTCCACCCGAGAAAGACAGACGGAGGTGTTGGCATCCTGGGGCAGGAGGCATGGGGCACTTACACTCATTATTTTAATGAGCACCATCACCCATCCATCTTTTCTTCTTCTTCTGAGAACTCCTAACACTTGCACATCAAATATAACCGTATCTGTGGATTACTAAATAATTAATACAATTTTATATACATTTTTAAAATAACCAATACCGAGAGATTTACAGCCCTAAAGACATACAAAACGTGTCTCTTTGACCAGTGTTCATTCACACGATCAGGTGTTTTCATAAGCTAATGAGTTAAAAAAAAAAAAAAAAAAAAGTGGGAAAGAGATACCACAGGATAACGAGCTGGTCTAAAGACTTTGGGGCAGCAATCAGAAAAGCTCCATTATCTTTATCTTTTTGCTTCACTATAGACTGAGTAACAAAAAACTGAAGAGATGTAACTACATAGAGACTTTTAGAAAAAAAGCAACTAGATGCCCAATTCTGGTCACAGAGATCTAACAACCTGCACAGTTTAGCTCCAAACTCCAACATCTAGTCTTGCAGATGCATCTGAATATTAGAGCCAGTAATTAGCATTCCTGTTGTGCCTTAAGACCCTATGCAGATAACAAAACTGTCGACCACTAATGGCAAAAAGATATGTCTATCATATTTAATTCAAAACCTGACTGCATACCATGCTGTCTCTGACGTATTGATTTAAACTAGACTTGAGAAGCATTTATGTCTAGACATAGCCTTGCTTTCTAAATAAATGGTTCTTCAAGGGCTCTTTGCTTAAATTGTTATTTATATGTTGAAATTGCCATTCAATATGATGCCCACAATTCTATACTGAACCTTTCTGAAGGTAAAAAGAACAAAACAAAAAAAAGATTTCCACCATTATTTAACCTGGGCATTGCAACAGCAGCAGAACCCAATGTTGTGGTGTTATGAAGACAAAACCACATACAAGAGATTCTATATCATGAAGAAGAAGCACATCCCTTTGGAAAAAAAAAAATTAAGCATGCAAATAGTTACGTTCCTTCCTGTAGTTCTATATACAAACACTGCCTTTACTGAAAAACCCTTGAAGAGTGCCTGCCGGACTAGCGCATGCTACTGGTGGACAATGAGAAAGATCTTGACTGCAGTGATTTCCTTTGAAATTAACATAAATGAAGCTCCTGTTAACTGGGCCTTAAGAAGAAGCATGTCCATTAACTGTTTCAAATGTAAAAACCTTGTGAAGAGCTTTGAAAAAAAAAAAAAAAAAAGCAGATGAAGTGAACATAAAAAGGGGTGATAGGATCTCTCATAACTCTCAATAACCTTGAAGCACAATGCACGAGAGAAAGTTTTCCACAGCTTAGCTTCTGCTGTTCTAAACCTGTAGCCAACTAAAGACAATCTTACTTTTGATTCTACACCTTCTTACAAAAGTAGAGGGATCAGGGGTGAGTTGTGAAGTTTTAGCTTCTGTTTAGAGGCCAGTTTCAGAGCCAAGAGCCAATGTGTTTCACAATTTCCTCCTTTTCACACTGAAGTTCAGCCTCTTTACACCAGCACAATGTTCAAGGCTATTGCTCCAGTGACAGCATCATTAAAGTACTCCGCTTGTTCGAATGATAAAAAGAAAGAAGGCCATGGGATAGATATGGGTAATAGAAATATTTTCTTAACAACCATTCTTGTAGCTCCTGAGTGGTACAGAAATAGGCTACTATTGCTACTGCAGACAATCAAAGCTGGACCACGATGACGGTGCAGAACCTTCTCAACCATTTGTGCCTAAGAAGCTAAGACAACGAGCTGTGCTCTCACTGTGTAGGAAAGATAAGTTAGATTTGCCTGAAAAACATCAATTATGAGAAAAATGCTGACTTTTTGTTTTATTTCTATATTGCTTCATAACGTCCACGTCGTTGACGGAACAAAAATTCTAATCTCAAGTCGCAAAAAAGGCTTAGAACTAATGTATAGTAATGTTAAGAGATTTTTTTCCCATGTGATTTTGGCCATTTGTCTTCAACTGATGTAAAAATAAATACATAAAAAAATTGGAATTAATTTTTATAGGGCAATGATCATACAATTCACACGGTCACTCCAACAGACTGTTGAGCACTACAGAAAGTGTGGAGAGCAATATGGCTTCTTCGGTTTCATTACACCATAAAATAAGAAATTGTGTGTCACACAGATGGCTCTAAATGGTGGCAGCTGCAAAAGGAGAGGAACCATAGAATGCAGAGTATACATCATCAGCCCTAACATTAAAACCATCTCATTGTATCTACACACTTCATTAATTTTATCAGCTCCACTTTATCACAGGTGCACTTTGTAGTCCTACAATTACAGACTGTAGTCCATCTGTTTCTCTGTATACTTTGTCAGCCTCCTCTCACCCTGTTCTTCAATGCTCAAGAACCATACAGGACCACTAGAGAGCAAGTATTATTTGGGATCATTCTCAGCATAGCATTGACACTGATGTGGTGGTATGAGTGGTTCAGACAGCGGGGCTGCTGGGGATTATGACACTATGTTAGTTCACTGTCCACTCAAAGATACACCTACTTTGTTGGCCCAGCATGTAGATGTAAAGTCAGAGACAGTAGCTCTTCTGTTGCATCACAGTTGGTCATCCTCTAGCCCTTCGGTGATCACAGGTGCTGCCCACAGAACACTGTTTGGTGGCTGGTGGACTATTCTCAGTCCTGCAGTGACAGGACTTTGCAGCGCTGCTGTGTCTGATTCACTCGCACCAGAACACACACTGCCACACCACCACCACATCAGTGTCACTGTAGTGCCAAGTGATCCAACACCCAAATAAACCCTGCTCCGTGGGGGTCCTAACCACTGAAAACAGGGTGAAACGAGATCAATAACGCACACAAAGAACAGTCTGTAATTGCTCTACAGGAGGAGAGCAGAATCAGCCAAGACAGGAGAATTTTCTAGCCCCAATCTGCAGATTATTTTTGAGCTGTCCTGCAATTTTAGTATGTAAATAGTATGAGTAGGTGAGTGCACTTACTATGCACTTGAAAAGTGATGACACATCTAGACAAAAATGTCATCTCACTGTGGTAAATGGATAGTTACACCGTCCTGGTGGTTAGGGATCTGGTCTCGTGATCAGAAGGTTGCCGGCTTGATCCCTGAGCAGAATGATGCACTAGATGTGCAGAATTGAGAATGCAGTGCTCTCCTCTAAGCATGTTCAGCTGTTCTATTATGTTACACCTCAGACATTGAGGCAACTTCACATGCTACAGAGGAAGCACAAGCCTGTCTTTACAGTGCCAGGTTCGTCAACATCAAGTGACAGGAGAGACTTGGACAGGGGAGAAAACATGAAAGCAACTAACATGGGGAGGAAATTGTGATCAAATGGGATTTAAAATATCCTTATATAAACTCAAGGCAGGGCAGTGAAAATAAAAGGGCTGCATTTGTCTCAAAGTTGTTTATGCTCAGCACTGCTGAAGCACTGACAAACAAAAGATGGCAGAATTTGCCTCAAATCATGTTCAATTGTGGTTTCATTTTGAAGCACAGTAAGCTAAGCAGTCTCTTGAGAATGTCACAAATAAGAAAGCATCAAGGCTGGCATGTAGACGATGTTTTGTGCTGGATATTGATCAGAAACACAATAGCTTTTTCTTACTATAAGAGTTCTGCATTATAGCAATTCTCTGGTAGTGAAGCATTAGAACTATTACAAGTACACTCACTGGCCACTTCATTAAGTGCACATACCTTGTAACTATGTATGATTGTCCATTTTATCAGCTTCACTGACCATATAGGTGCACAATTACAGACTGTAGTCCATCTGTTCCTTGGTATACTTTGTTATTTTAATAGTCAGGACCCTCCACAGGGCAGGTTTTTATTTGGATGGTGGATCATTCTCAGCACTGCAGTGACACTGATGTGGTGGTACAAGTGGATCAGACACAGCAGAGCTGCTGATGTAAGTGAAAATGTCCTGTGGGCAGCGTTGTCTGACTGAAAATGAAGAACTGAAGGATGAGCAACACAAACAGTTAGGCGACAGAAGAGCAGCTGTCTCTAACTGATCTACAAGGTGAACCAACAAGGTATCAAATAGAGTGTACAGTGAACCAGTGTTTAACCTCCAGCAGCTCTGCAATACACACCAACTCCACCACAATCAGTGTCACTGCAGTGCTGAGAATAATCCACCACCTGCTCTGTGGGGGTCCGGACCATTGCAGGACATGTGGAAAAGAGGCAAACAAAGTATGCAGAGAAACAGATGGATATAGAACTATAAAGTGCACCAGTATGTTCAGTGGAGCTGATAAAATGGACAATGACTGTAGAAACAAGGTTGGTGTACCTAATAAAGTGGCCAGTGAGTGTATGAAGAAGTTCATCACTTTTTAATAAGGGATATTAACACAGCAGAAATAACTCATGTATATGCTGTGCATCATTCAATAATGTCTTAAAAGAACTCTCAAAGTAACTTAAAGAAGCATTACTTCAAAGGCTAAAGTTTTAAATCAATCCTCTTACACTCGACAACAGTTTCAGCTGAATCTCTCTTTGTGCTGCACACCAGTGATCTTACCTCATTCAGCACAATAATCTCATCTGCATCCACAATGGTGGACAGTCGGTGTGCAATGAAGATGGACGTTCTGTCTTTCACCATTTCTTTCATGGAACCCAGAATGTTCTAGAAAGCAATGAGATAAGAGAACAATGACATAATTCCATGAATCAGGGCAAGTTTGAAGAACAAATTTAGCAACATTAAATTGAATCCTCTGCCAGCCCCTCAGTGATGTCTCAGTGAGAGCTTGCCTTGCTTATGACAGGGATGTTTCCCTGTTCCTTTGTAATAACTAGCAGCAATATGATTGACAGGATATATATGAAGACTTCTTTTTGACATGATACAGGTAAGGAATGAATAAATAAATAAAATAAATAAAAAGTGAAAGGCTTCAAAGCAAATATATCCAGCTTTTGTAATAACTTATAAAGCTTCACCCTCATAAAAATAATTGCACCTCTTTCCTTGAGTGTAAATATCTATATGAAAAAGTCCACAATGGCAGGAAGAGCAGATACAGCCATACTGAGAGGAAATATTTTTTTTTCTGTTCTTAACTATGGTTTTAAATGGCTAAATAGTTCAATATAAGGAGAAACAACCACAGTATGTTCTGTATGTCCAATCCCAAATAATTTACCATGACTTATTTCATTGAAGAGTTTGAACTCAAGATATTTCATGTTTCATTTCATGTTATCTACATTCATTCCAGGATTTCCATGTCTGCTACAGACGGCATAAAAAGTTGGGACAGTAAAGCATTTCCTCTCAATACTTAATCACTTTTTCTTTGGTGCCAAAAGTCTGTTTCAGGTCTTATTTTGTACCAATATACAGTTTTTGTTTCAAGACCTCTTTTGGGGAGAGGTCAGGATTGCAGGTAAGCGAGTACAGTACTCATAACCCCTTCTTCCACAATCATGCCTTTGTAATGTGTGCAGCATGTGGGTTTGCATTGTCTTGTTTAAAAATGCATGAATGTCCCTGGAAAAGATGTCTTGAAGGCAGCACATTCTAAAATATCAAAGTACTTTTCCTTTGCCAAGCGCACGGACACAACCGCATACCATGACGGACCCAGGCTTCTGTATGTTTATTTCAAAAAAGATCTGGAATACTAATTTGCCTGGATATAACACATATTTCCAATGTATGATGGTCAATCCCAGAAGTGCCACAGCGCAGAGATCTAGATACCGCTTCTGGACATAGTTAACATAAGGCTTTTTTGCACAGAAACATTTTAAGTTACATTTGTGAAGGTTTGCTATATGCAGTGCTGTCTGAGAGATCAAAGATCACAGGTGTTCAGCTTAGGCTTGCACCAATTTACACACAAATTCCTGCAGATTCTTTAGTAAGATTTATTTATAAAGCACTCCTTAAACAATACAGATAATTAATACCTTGGGCTAATAATGTCTGCAATTAAATGAAAGTCAAAGAAAGTGTTTTACTTTTTTTTTTTTTTTTTACATTTTCCATAGTCATAACATTTTCCTGTTTGGGTGTGTAATGTATGGATGAAGCATAAAAACACAAACAGGCTTATGAGGGTAATTTTGTAGAACTTCCACGTCATATTGTTAAATGTTATACACCGATAAATTTTTAAGACCACCAAAATATATTTGTTTTTTTGACCCAGACAACACATTTATGAGCTCATTCAGAACTAATTTCAGATCAGTATGAGATTATTATTGCTCTCTTTAAACAAGAGAACAATACAACTCCAGTGGGGCTTCTATTCATGTTCGTCCGTTTTCTTATTCACAATAATTAAATTTTCACTTCAGTACTCAGGCAGTAAGAGTAAAAATCAACAAATGTTCAGTATTCGCTTGTGTTCATTGCTATGGAGAGTGAATTCAGTCTTAAGAGTGGAAAGCAGATTAAATACCATTCGAGTCTAAAGCAAACTAAACACCTCCTGGTTCATGAACTTTCTGAGAAGATTTTTTCCTCCTGTGTACTGAAGAAAAGAGAAACGGTTTTATTACAATGCATGTTGTCTGTACAAACCTGTCCAGTTTGATGATGTGGTGAAATGTTCTATGGCAAAGAAAAATTTACTTCTTTTTTAATTCAAAAAGTCTATTTAGAAATGACCAAGAAAAACGCAATTAATCACATAACTACTGAAAATATGATTCATCTTGATTAAACAGTTTAAGCATTTGACAGCACCATCTCAGATAAAAGCTTAAGATCTTTGCTTAAAAAATACAACAAAATGCTGCAGCAGAGCACTGACAGTCCATCAAGGCACTAAAGCACACAAAGCAGAATGAAAATACATTTCTGAGAAAGATGAGCAAATTCTCACCTCTTCAGTAATGGAGTCAAGTGAAGAAGTGGCTTCATCATATAGCAGGATGGGAGGGTTCTTAAGGATGGCCCTGGCGATGGCCACACGCTGTTTTTCTCCACCTGTTAGGTGACAGGACATCTTTGAGTCACTGATATGTATAAAGACAATCAAGGACACTTATTAAGAAGACATTCACATAAGGGAAAATTACTAGGGCATCTGGTAACTATTAACATCATCATCATCATCATCGACAAGTGCAATTACACTTGATAAGTATCTTCCATTTTAGGCAGGATAAATTATGCTAAAATACACATAACTGTAGTGTTAGCATGCCTTACATTTTGTCCACTTTTAATATATTCTACTACAAAAACCAAAATAATGTTCACATTAAATGTAGAACATTTGCATGTTTACAAATTTGCATGTTTACAATGTTAGTATTTTGCTGAAACAGTACATTATCTGTCCAATGAAGTAATCATGCAGGATGAAGCACAGTTTGCAGAGGATTTAAATTGGACCCAATGCTATTACATCTACGTCTTGACATAATATAATGAGTAATACAGTATGATATAATATACTGAGCCCTACCCAGAAAGACTGGGGTTCAATCCCTGGTTTAGGTAATCACTCTAGCAAAAGGAGTTCTCAGACTACACTAACCTGTAACATGACTAATTCTAAAACTCTCTGGATAAGAGCATCTGCCAAATGGCAATGCATACATTTAAAAGTAATGTAAATGTTTTTTTGGCTGAATCACAAGTCTGACCTTTGATGGTCATTACTTAGCTTTCTGTTGGAAATAAATGAGAAATAACGTGCTTACACTGCTGTATGCCATTTCATCATGGCTTTGCTGAAAAAGTAATCTGAATGGAAATCTTTATTATATAAATTATGGATATGCTTCATTTGTACTGGACATCTACGTATAATTTCAGTCTAATATGATTAACAGTAACAAATGCTCATTAAAAAGTTTCCCACTAATGTATACAAAACAATGCCAGTTTAGGACTACTCAAAAGAATAAAAAGTTACACACACACACACACACACACACAGTAGATGAAAAGTAATAGAAGTCTAGGACACCCAAAATCTATTGACGTTTTCAGCTCCAGTGAAAAAGTACAGTAGTATGTCTTCACCAGTAAGTAAATTTGCTTTTTGTAAACCACTTTAAACAAAAACAATGATCACACTCAATGGTTCAGCATACCAGAAAGCTTCAAGCCTCGCTCTCCAACCTGTGTGTCATATCCGTAAGGCATTTTGAGGACTGCATCATGAATACCGGCAAGTCTGGCCACTCTGTACACATCCTCTGCTGTGGCATTGATGTTGCCGTACAGCAGATTGTAAAAGATGGTGTTGTGGAAGAGCACCGCATCCTAAAGCCACAGAGAGTTGGAGGTTTGCATGAATGTTGAAATTGAAGAATTATACACAGCATTTAAATACCACCATTGCAGGGTAATGGGTTCCAGGGAATCCAATAATCCTAAAACGAGGCAATTCAAATGTAAAGGTCAGTGTTTCATAATCCTGGCCCTTGAGTAGTCTTTAACTGCAAATCTCAGTGCTTTACTTGGTCCAGCTCTCCTGACTTAAAGGGCCAGCATCATGGAAAAGAGTCTGATGTATGTAACCATATTTTGAAAGATCTACACAGCAAACAGTGTTTCTTAATTAATTCTTTTAAGGAGAAAGAAAATTAGGACTGTCAAAGTTAACATGTTAATGCACTTGTCCATGTGCAGCACCGGAAGGCACAAGTTGCTTAAACTCAGGTATGTGTTAATTGCAACTTGCTTGAATTAAAAGATGGAGAAAATGACAACTGGTCTTAACTGCAACAGGTTTAATTACAAATCATTTCAAGATGCTCTTTATAAAATATATATAGTTTGCAGCTATTGTTAGGGTGAATTTGTAGTAGAGGTATTTAAAAAATAATCTAATGCATTTCTCTCATTGAAGATTGTTAGACATTATGGATGCTTCACATGAACACACAATAATGTGTTAAACAGTGTGTACTATGTTAATTTTGACGGACTTGAAGATACAAGAAAAAAGTAGGATATGCCCAGTTTCAAATGTGTGATATGGTAGAGAAAAATTAATGTGATCCATCATCATACTGTGTTGACTACTGTTGTAAATCCCTGAAAACCTGATTATTACACATTATTGAAGAGTATTTTATGAATAAGTTCTGTGCTGCAAATCTTATGCAGCAGCACTCACCTGAGGCACCACACCTAAAGCCTTCCTCAGACTTTCCAGACCAACATCTCGAATGTTCTGGTTTGCAATGTAGATGTTGCCTCGCTGGGGTTCATAGAAGCGAAACAGCAACCTCACGATTGTGCTCTTTCTGTAGAAAATAGTTTATCAGTAATTACTAGACAAACACTGTAGAACAGTATTTCCTGCAGACTGGCAGTGAAGTGCCATAGCGTTTCTTTCTGCTGTGCATTTACCCCGATCCACTGCCTCCGACAATGGCCACCTTTTTCCCAGCAGGCACTTCGAAGGAAACCCCATTGAGGACCTTTTGTCCCTCCAAGTACTCAAAGTACACATCCTCAAACCTGATTGTAGCCTCCTGAGGGGTAACCAGCAGCGGAGGAGCCAGCTCTTTCTCCTACAACACACAGAACATGTGGAAAAGGTTTTTTTTGACAAGTGAAAAAAAATAGAAATCAATTCATAGTGATAGAAGAAAAAAGGGACAGCTTGCCACTTTCAACCAAGGACTACTGTTTCAATTTCTCAGATGCGTCACTGTTTTGAAGGGAACTGTGCTGATCTAGACAAAGATACATGTGAAGTTTCCATCATACTGATAGTTCAAGATGGAGCAGATGAGTATGAGCTCAGAGTCCAACATACTGTGTTACTGTTCATCAAATAGAGAACAATCCTTATGAAGCTAATTATGTTGTGCAATATCTAAATATCTGAATATTGTGAAAGTTCATTGTAGCTCAATTTAATTAAAAAAGGTAAACTGTCATATTTAATATTAATTACAGGAAGTGATATTTGAAGATACACATACACACACACACACACTCCTAGGATAAAGACAATTAATATGAATAAAGTTAAAAAGGAACAATTTTCACCTTGTCTACGCCCAACTCTAGGAAACTTGCTAAAGATTAAAACACATTTTCCATTACATTAATCAGCACTCTGCAGTTTGTCTCTCT
>BRDA01010717.1:49646-68956 GCA_036984385.1 Crenuchus spilurus
AAAAAAAAAAAAAAAAAAAAAAAAAAATTATCTTTCTCTGGACAGCAATAACAGAAATGGCCAAAAGTACATGGACTCCAGACCATTATGAGCTTGTTGGATATCCCATTATGAAAATAAGAGTCTCCCCTCCTTTACAGTCAACAGCCGGTTCTCTGCAGGCTTTGCACAAGAAGTGTCCTTGAGAATTTCTACCCATTCAGTCAAAAGAGAACTTGTGAGGTCAGGCACCGATTTTAGACAAGAAAGCATGGCTCACAATTGACTTTCCAATTCATCCCAATCATGTTTGGTGGGTTGAGGTCAAAGCCCTGTACAGCTCACAGGAGATCCACCACACCAAACTTGTTAAACCATGTCTTTGTTTACTTTGCTTTCTGCACTGGAAAAGCTTCCTTCATTGTGGAAAAGGCCGTCACGATTATTACATAACAGCCTGGTCATGATTATTTTGGATAACTGTGATTATTTTTGATAACTGCAATTAAGTTCCACAGACGCTATCTTTCAGTCACAAGCTTATTTTTCAATAAACAGCGTATATTTATCAGTTATTTTGAGGTACATAATTGAAAATAAAAAGCAGAATTCAGTGAAATGTGATGTTCTTAGTTAAAACACTAACTGTTGATGTAATGAAAGTTTTAGAGGGCAACTGTCAAAAGTTTCTGTGCTCAGGCTGTGTTTGTGGTCATTTTAAAGTTAGTGAGTATAAATAGACACTAAGACAGACAGCTGAGAAGTTAATTTTGCCACTTTAGGCTTAATGCATTTTTATGCATTAACAAGTCAAAAGCTACAAATTATTGATGAGGTTTCTGTTTTGAAAGAGTATTTGGGGATTTCCTTATTCATCAAGAATTGCTTCTTGTCTGGTATGAAGGAAATAACTGACCGACAAGATTGCAAAGACGGTCACTGAGTGAACACTTTCCTATGCGGACTTTGTCCAAATACAGACTGTTATTCCTCCTCCATCAAACTTTACTGCTGGCACTATGCATTCTGGTAGGCAGTGTTCTGCCAAACTCAAACGCTTCCACCAGACTGGCAGATAGAGAAGCATGATTCATCACTCCAGAGAACCCATATCCACTGCTCCAGAGTCCAGTGGCGTCATGCTTTATAGCACAACAAATACGCCTATACACCCTCTAGTAGTGGGTGTGGTACCAAAACTCAATCATTAGAAGGTATGTCCATATATTTGTGCCGAGATAGTGAATATCGCTCAGTACTAGATTGAGTAATCAGGCTCCTGCCAGATCTGAATTTCAGTAAGTAATGCAGGCATGTACAGGCACCAAGGAGCTGCAGATGCATTTATGAACAAAGTGGCAGCAACTGAATAAACAAAAGGAAGACATTTTGGCAGAGGCTTATAGAGGGCACTCTGTTACATCAGCAAGCAGAAGAGATCAGAGATGCAGAACACAGCATGAAGGTATGAAAGAAGAAACAATGACTTCCTCCGCATTACTGTTCAGAAATAGAACTGCATCACAGCTAAAATTAATTAGTTTAGATATGTGACAGAGGTGATGCGATAAACGCAGCTTGTAAAACATGTTCAATTTATCTTGAGTACTGCTGGTGATGGAGCTGGGATAAACAAAGAGCAAAAGGGACCCTCCGAAATTGGTCTGCACTGGCCTCTTTGCATAATAAAAAAAAATAAAAAAGCTTGTGTTTTGTGACCCCTCTTTGCTGCATGTGGAGAGAAGTGCTCGGGCTCATTAGCGCATTACATGCGTGCATGGCAGCCTCCACCACAACGTGATCAAACAGACAAGTCTCCTGGACTGTAATGACAATCTGAATATTTCATTAGAGAGCGTCAAACTTAGCAAGAGCGTCCTGTGCCAATTATCTATGGGAGCAAAAGGTACTGAGGAGCATGTTGCAGGCAGAGGAGCTTTATAAACAATTTTTCTGCTGTCAGGAAAGTGGGTTTAGCAGGCTGGGGAAGACAAGTGCGCAGTGAGGAAAAGAAAAAGATAAAGAGAGAGAGAGAGGGAGAGAGAGAGAGAGCTCATGTTATGCAGAAGCTTTTGTGAGAGTGGAACGGATTTTGAGTGGGTGGAGATCTAATTATGTATGCACACTGGCTTACAGTGATACTAAATCCAGCTGCATTGACATCAATGACACAAAATAAAGCCCTACACAAAATATATCTGCGCTTAACAACAAGGGCATAAAATAAAGCGAGGGAGAGAAAGAAAGAGAGGGAAGGAGAAGTTAAAAGAGGAGAACAATTTAAGAGGCGATACAGAGCCTGAGCGCGTACATCAAAACCATCAGTGGATAACAGTGAACACTAACAGAGAAAACAAACGATGTAGAACTTTGTAATTGCCACAGTTTGTAGAAGCTTCTCAAGTTACTTAATATCACACATCAGCTTATTTTGCATAACTTTTCTTTCAATCCCAAAATTAGCCTGTTTAGTTTTTTTTTATTTTTGGCAAGGTGAAAGTGAAATTCTTCACCAGCTATGAGAAGAGAAATTCCCATCAAATTAATTCATAGCCTATTTTGCCCCAGGCAAACCACTCTAATTAAACATGACATTATGACAGGAAAATAAATATTTGCACCAATAAATGTGAATGTCTTCTCATCTCACACTCGCTCAGACTTACCTTAACGGTCTCGTAATTGAGAAGAGAGTCAATAGCAGCGTTGCCCGCTTCGTTATCTGCCTTGTTCATCTCAATCCTAAAACGGGTCCTGATCAAGACAAAAAAAATCAATTAATTAACAAATTAATTATAAAAGGGTTTTAAGCATAAAGTCTAATTTGAGCTGCCAAGTAAAGATGCTTCTTCAAATAAATGTACCATATCTTTCTGGGATAAGCATTAAATATGGTTGATTTTTGGTTTCAATCCAATACTGTAATTTGAGTCCCAAACAAATAGAAGTGAGCAGCCTGTTTTTGTTCTGTCAAAGAACTCCCTCTTGAGTTACAATGTCCCATCAATGCTGCACAGAATGAGGGGAAAAAACTGATTTCAGGAACTAAAAATCTAAAAGCTCTACATTTTTATGTTATTAAAATTTTTTAGTAGTAAATTGTAAGGATGTGTTATTCCATTATAAAGAGGAACTCATTTTCTGATCATGTGAAAGGCAAAGGTAAACATTTTCCAATCATTTCATGTAGCTGCTGTATAAAAAAACGTTATTCACATTCTTGTAAAAAAAATCCTAAAATACAGTGCACTGACAAAAAGCTAAGCCTTGCTTATGGCTAAATTATACTGCAATTGTAACTAAGCACTGAAAACTTGTGTGGAAAGTTCAGAAAAGTATAAGTTGGTGGAAAGACATTTTAATCCAAACCACCAAAAATCTCAAACATTTTTGGACATCTAAGATGAGAAGATAGATTTAGTCCTCAAAAAATGTTCTATTGCTGAGCTGGTTTAGAACAACTCTTATAAGCTAGCCTCAGTTACTCATACAACACCAAAGTTAGAGATTTCATTTGACTATTTAATAAATAACTATTTTTTTTCTTTCTTTCTTTCTTTATTTTTAAAGTATTAATCGCAGATAAATGGAAAAATTATTTTCATTGCTTGTACAGTGGGAAATTTCCTTCTTCTAGACCCCTTAGGGTCCTCTGATACTGTAACTGCATGTAATACTGATGACTGCCATAATATTAACATTAATTTTATACTACACTACATTATCTGCATTCAAATAGTTTAAAATACTGGTATAATATCAGCCACAATCCATTGTTTATTGGTTATTGCAATCAGTTCAGTTTTGGTGCATCTCTCACTATTAGAGTAAACACCTTGATTCCTACAACTATGAACAGACGCAAGAACCTGGAACTAGCTAGGATGATCACAACTCATGGTGAAAAAAAAACGATTGTACACTGCCCCGCAATATCAGTATTGCCAAAGCTAATATGTCATCAATATGTTGTTGTTCTATTCCTTTCTTCCTGGGTAAGCACAGTAGTCGACCGATTGAACTACTCTTCAAACAACCTGGAGTAACAATTGAACCTCTAAGATTCTACCCTAAACTCCACCAACAGGGAATCTCCTTGGATTATCAACAAGCTCCTGAATTAGGCAACCAGTACAGCTGGCCATAACGAGCGCTAGGCTAAGAAAACCACAGTGATAGCTTAATCCAATAGCCTGTGGACAAAAAAAATGTGAAAAAAATAAACCTCTTGGTTATTTGAAATTATGGAAAGTTCTGATCTTTGAAAATTTTCTCAACTTCCTCTCAAATATTGTATAATCATTTTTACAGAGTTTGGGTGCCTACACACTGGAGGCTGGAGTCAAACAATTCCTACAAATGTATTTCAGTTGTTGTGTTAGCTTTGACAGACTAGAAAATGTGCCTGCATAGTAAAGACTTCAGGTATAAAGAAGTGTCTAGTGTAACATTTGCTGCATCTATGACTGAAAAAAAGGTTAAATTCTGGCAGATCAAGGGATTGTTCAAGATGCTTCAGTTGAATCAACTGCTGCCAATCTGACTTTGGCAAAATTCTCCTGTTTCCTGTTCTGTTCTCATTTTATTATTATTATTAATTAATCATTATTCATATTCATTACTACTACTACTCCTCCTCCACTATTTAGAACAACATTTTGATGCATTACAAATATATTACAAATTCAAAGCTGACAACTGCAATGGTGTATTTTTAATAACATGGCCAACAGTTTACACAGATCAGCCACTTCATTGAAATCACTCCTCAAACTTTACCAGACAGGTGCACTTGATATGTATACAATTACAGACTGAAGTCCATTGGATTCTCTGTACATTATATTAGCGTCCTTTCATCTTGTTATTCAACAATTAGGAACATCACAAAGCAGGTAATATTTAGGTAGGGGAATCATTCTAAGCATTGCAGTGACAATGATGTGGTGGTGGTGTGTTCGTGTGTGTTCTGGTAGGAATGAATAGTGGACAGTGTGTGGACATAGCGTTTAAAAGCTCCAGTATCACTGCTGCGTCTGCTGCAGTGCAATACACACCACCATATGGCCAGAGGAGCTGATAAAATGGCACAATGAGTGTAGATACAAGTATACATGTCTGTTCAGTGTATATGATGGTAAGCGTTTTGGACAAATATGGACATACAAACAACAAAAACAGCAAAGGAAAGTGTAATCAATAAATGCATGTCATTTTAAGAATTATATACTGTACCTCCACTGCGTAATTGCGATGGTGAATGCTGTGTAGGCCGATAAGGTCCCCAAAGTGACGAGTGCAAACTGACCACCACATTTATAATACTGCCAAAGAGATGAACAGCATTTTATTAAAGCAGTGACACGTTTACAGAGGCCATGACATACTTCAAGTTCACAGGAAATGCCTATTCCGGGCTCATCTGGCCAGCTAAAAAGCACCCGTAGTCATTTCACGTGGCACTTAACACAGTTCCATTTTGTGATTATGCCCATTAAATTGAGTGTTACAAATGGACAAAGTAAAGGAGCGGTTGGAGTTAATGTTTCAGTCATCTGGCCATGGACGTCATTAAACGACTCGAAGGTGATGAACCTGAGGAGGTTAATCGTACATATTGCAAGGCAGCAAAGAGTGAGTGTGTGCGAGTGTGATGCTCAAGAGCATATTAAATGCAGACTAATAAAAATGGCCAGGTGGCTCAATTAGGTTTCAGCACATTTTATCTATCTATCTATGATTATATGAAATATATTACAATTAAAAAGTTGAATGCTTATATATATATATATATATATATATAGTTGCTTGTGATGTGAAACTCCATATGTGGCTGTATATGTTCTGCTATGTCGTGTTATAGATTTGCATCTGATAATTTTTTCAACAGGAATAATTTTAAATTCAAACCAAATAAACAGCTGACTTATACAGTGGTGTGAAAAAGTGCCTCCTTCAGGGTTTTTTCCTGAGTTGTCCCTGATGATTTTACAAAATTCCAGGATAACTATTTCAACCTATTTTGACACATCACCAAATACCATGCGTTAATACAGAAATAAAGGTAAACATACAAGAAACGGAGAGAAAGACCCAGTCTGAATGGAACTCTGCTCTTATACTAGAGCAGAGTTCCACTCAGACTTGGAGAAACAGCTCTGGAGGCAAGGAGCCAAAACTCTCTTTTGGCTTTTTAGTTACTAGTAGTGTTTAGAGTTAAAGGTTGTAAGTCAACTACCACCGGTCAACTACCAGTCAGCCTACAGAATGACAGAGATGGATAAGAAGGATCTTTATACTAAAAAGCCAACATAGCCAATCACCCAGTAAAGAATGTGTAGATGTGAAACAACAGACTGATGACATTCTCTCTTGAGCTTATCAAATTGCCTGACTTTTCCCTGATTTGAGGCATTTTTCTCAAATTCCCTGACTTCTCCCTGACTGGAAAAAGTGAAACTCAATTTCCAGGTTTCCCCCGATTTCCAGGTACAGTGGGATCCCTGCTCCTTCCCGATTTCTTATTCTTTTGCACGACTTCCTGCAGCTGCAAAGTTGTACATATAGTTGTTTTTATAGTACATAGAAAGTTCATTCTGTATATTAAACCACACAAACTAGCCTGTTGTACCTTATTTAACATCTGGATGTAGTTTGAGTGGGTTGAGAGATGTTTTGGTGATATATTTTAACAACTAGCTATTTAAATGCCTATTGAGATATAGAGTTTGATAGCAATGTTACCTTCACATGCAAGGTAAGTGAAAAAATATAATTTCTGGGGGAACCACTCCTTTAGTGTACCTACATTGTTTGGTTCGGACGTTCAGACTTTTTAGTTTGGTCTAAACCAAAACAGCAGGTGTGAAAGCGGCCACAAACCACAGTCTGGACAAAAGGAGCAAAATTTGGTCCAACCAAAAGAGATGGCCCCTGGATGGTCTACTGAAAAATGTTCCGGTTCATGTGCAGTGTAAAAACACTATTCTAGAAGGTTCGGACTTTTGGACTAATTACAGGAAATGCTGCTAAGACGGGATTGGTTGCTGCTTTTTCCTTTTTATTGGTTGTCGGTGATAAAACCGCTTCAGGACAAGCACATTCATTTGAAAAATTTGAACCCTAGAGTACTGTGCTTGAAGTTGTTGCTGCTGGTATAAATACCATAATATCAGCACTACTGTGGTAACAAAATTAATCTAGGCATTTTATCCTGGAAAGGTTTCCCCACCGAATTAATCACCTGTTGAATTGGTAACACGCCAATGCCCAACGCACGTCATTCTACAAACCAATCAGTGTCAAGTGTAGGAAGATGCATCCCACATAAGTGATTAAGTCAGGATGCAAGAGTATCATACAAAGATCTTTGGTGCGCTCGTAAAAATGCTTTGTGAAAAAACTAACCGGACCAAATATATACAAAATAAACACACAAGCCTTGGTGCAGACCATGGTCCAGACTTTGAGGTGTGAAAACGGCCTTCGTGTGTGGGCCCACACAACCCCTTACAATTTAAGCAGACAATGGCAGCTAAAAACAGGTGTTCACACTTACCAGAATACCGCTGACTAGCGCCATCTCAAAGACTGTGGGCCCCAGATTAAACACAAGTGCGCTGAGGACAAAGCTGATCCCTCTCGTTCCCCTGTCGATGGCTTTAGACAGCGCACCTGTCTGCCGGCTCAAGTGGAAGCCCAGGTCCAGATTGTGAAGATGCAGGAAGACGTTTTTGGCAATTCTTCGGATGGAACTCTGGGCCACCTTCCCAAACACAGCATTTCTCAGCTCATTAAAGAGAGCTGAACCAGCACGGGACACTCCATCTGACATTAAGACACAAAGATATGTTTGTTTAAATACAATTTCAGAGTAAGTACCAGCATGTAATAAAATTCTGAATAACAGGAATAAGCTCAAACTGATACAATACATAAATTATAAAATGTAGAAATCGGGACTACCTTTACCTCAATATTATACAAACTTATAATTTGTATATATTATATACTTACAAACTTGTAATTTATTTCTATTGGATTACAAATATGGTCTTAGGTGTTCAAAAGAAAATCAAATCTAAATGTGACTGATGCACATACATTTTTAAAGTGATTATCTGTTCATACTGATACTATCATCCTGTTTCCATAAATAATATATTCCATATGTTTGATATACACCAATGAGCCAAAATATTATGTCCACTCTCAGATGAACTAAATACATACATACATACACACACACACATTACACTTTATATAGCGCCTTTCTAGACACCCAAGAATGCTTTACAATCAACACACTTCATATACACACACTCCGGTGAGAAGCGGCAGCCAGTCGCGCACAGCGTACTCTCAACCGGAAGCGACCGTCCACCTGGAGGACTGCATCAAGCACTATGAACATCACCGGTGTTTGTGGTCGAGTGTGTGTAAATGGAGTGTGTTGATTGGAAAGCGTCCTTGGGTATCTAGAAAGGCGCTATATAAGTGTAACGTTCCTTCCACTAGGGGGATCACCCAGGACAGAGTGCCACACATATCTGGGCATACATACATACATATATACACATTCATACACACGCCAGGGTAATTTTAGAGTATCCAATCCAACTAATCTCCATGTTTTTGGACTGTGGGAGGAAACCGGAGTCCCCGGAGGAAACCCACGTGGACACGGGGAGAACATGGAAACTCCGCTCAGATGTGGAGTCGAACCCAAGACGTTCGGACGTGCTAACTACTAAGCCACCGTGTCGCCCGATAACATTCATAATCTCATAACAGTAGTATGTGTAGACAGAAGGTAAAATAAGAGTCAGTTCTTATAGTCGACATGTTGGATGTCGAAAGAAATTGGCAGGTTTGAAAATCTGAGGGTCAAATAGTTATGGCCAGATGACTGGGTCAGCTGGGACAGGTGTTCTTGTTCAGTAGTTGTCAATGCCTACAGACAGCTATGCGATCTGCTAGTCCGATGCTCCAGCTGCCAACGTGTTTTTACCAGATACCACAGGACCCCTTCAGATCATAGCTGTTTTTGTGATAAGGAGGACCAACAGCATATAAAGCATAGACCAACAGGAGGAGGACCAACAGCATATGTATAAAATGACGGATCTCCATTTCTTATTATTGGCAGGACATTTTTTTATCAGAACAAAGCACAGACAACTAGACAGAGACAGGAGCAAATACAGTTGTCTTTTTCTCAGGTACTGCTTCACAACAGTGTTTCTACAAATACATTGCTAAGTGCTTGTGCCACACTTCTCTTAAAATAAACTAGCTCGTCATTTCAGCCTGATAACAAGGTGAGGCATCACGTCACTGGACTTTCGCGCAAGGAACAGGTGGGGGGAGATTCTCAATGCCAGAGGTCAGGCGGAGTAAATTAGAGCTGAACAGCAGTGCTGCGAGGAACAGTGGTGTGATGAGGACAGGAGTGTGCGACAGTGGCTTCCTCTGCTGTCTCGGAGCACTCAGCTGTACCACACGTCACCTTAGACTCATTAAAAGCACTACGAGGCCATGGCCACTTCTGCCCCCTCTCCACCTGGAAACATCTTCACACTCTCAGCATCATAAACAGAAATTAAAATGGAAATGAGGAACAAAAGCGAACAATGGTTTCCAGTAATTGAAAGCAGGAACAGAATTATTAGTTATGTTTAGTGTAAAATGTGGTTAATCAGTTAATAACGTTATTTTTAGTTCTGCTTCATTTTAATACTATCAAACTTTTGTTCTGAATAAAAATTGTGTGTGTGCTACTTATTAGATTCATGCTGTTACATCATTCAAGGTTACAGCTTTTTCCTATCTACTAGAATGATGGAGCATTATAATTAGTACTGGTAAAAAGATGTAAATATTTAATTGCTATTAATCACATTATATTGAATTGCTAATATTTTTGCTTGCTCAAATTTAACACTAAATAAAAGTCCCTTGAATGTAAAAACAGTATAGTCTCACAATGGACACAATGCACATCAGTGAAACATGCTGCTGAAAATTTGACATTATTTTCATTAAGCCTGATCTTTACCACAGAACATTTCACCAAAAGATCGATTTGAAATCAGCTCTGAATAAGCTAAAAAAAATTGCTCTGATGCATTCAGAACATAACAGCCTAGAACTATGGGTCGCTCACATGCTCAAATGACTTTAAATATAATCCACATTAAACATTTATCACTTTAACATATTAAAAGTATTAATATTGGCAGCCCTGGATACATAAGTAGCAGAAGGTTCAAATGTATCATTTAAAGTAATATTTTACATGAAAATTCAGTTTTCTGTTATCATTCAGGCTTAACACGTGCATCCTGCTGTTACATACTTATTAAAAGTAGGTAAGGTTGTAAAAATAGAGATTAAAATAAAAAAGATTTTTGACCTGTATTACAACGTCAGGTATTATTCTGCTTATTCAAACACTTCACACAAAGGATAAATGTTATTGCATTCAAAGCTACGAGTTAACAAAAGACTGAGCTTCTTCAGTGAATATGATCTTATACTCAGACCACAAAAAAAGCAATGCTATTGCTGTAGTCCTACTCGAACAAGCCTAGCAAACAAATGCTTCTTCACAATGAATTCTGCACTAGTGGAATAAATCCTTTCACCCTCAGAATTCAATCTTTTGTGTCTTACACACATTATCAGTGAAATTTTGCTCAGGTAAAGTTGTGGCTTACAGTACAAAAAATATCCTACGTATCTGCAGAGGCTCAGACAGAAAGCTCCAATTAATGGTCTGTGTGCACAGGACCTAATGGGTCTCATTAAATCTGCAGCTTACAGGAAGAACTGACAGTACATTTTGACTGCACGCTACAATGACTTGCAAAGCAAGTGGTTACTATTACTCATTAAGTTTGTTTTATTTTCTTCAAGCGACCATGCGAAAGCAAGCGCATTAAAATTCACAGATGGTGTCAGTCTTCATGCATTTAAAGACACATCACCTGCATTCTTGAGCTGGGGTTCAATATAAAAGTAGCCTAAAGTCCAAATTTGGGATAGTGGATGACATTTATGTAGACAGCAATTGTTTTTTTTTGCCCAGCTTCTTGCCATTTGAACAATTTTCTGATGAATCTTCCTGTTATTTTGTGGTTTTTGGCTCATCACTCAGATTGAATTTCGCTTCGCTGGGACGAAGTGTTTCGCCCCACCCCAGTCGAAGAGTAAAACTGCAGCTGGGAACTGAAATATGAGCTGAAAGAAAGAAACAGGGACTGTGTTCATGTTTCAGAACCATGTTCAAAATCTCTTACTCACACACCAAGTGGCTGTGGTCAGAGAAGAGTCCTGCCAGAGGCTTTCCTTCAGTCAACAATAATCAAATCCACATCAAATACAATCTTAAAGTTTAACATTTTTAACATCATGTCCCCAAACACCTTCACTTTCTGCCAAGTCCCTGCTTCCTTAATAATACATAATAATAAATCTATTAATATAGCACCTTTCCTACATAAATGCAGCTCAAAGTGCTTCACGCAATGCGCATAAATTTAAAATAAACTACTGATTCAAAATAAACATGAAAATATAATTGGTAAAAAAAAACTATAAAATGCAATTACAAAATAAACTGCATAGCTATAAAATAAGAATTTTGGGGATTAAAAAAAAGTTGCTATCATATGCAGACTTGCAGCACTAGATCTTAAAGAATGGCCTGGAACATATAGAAACAAACAGTAATGTAAGATGGTGCTAATCCATTAGTTTTAAAAACCAGTAACAGGACTTCAAAATCAATCCTAAAAGAGACTAGAAGCCAGTCTAAAGATGCTAGAACTGATGTAATGTGTTCTCTTACATGCTGATGTTAAGACTTAGGAAGCAGCATTCTGGACGAGCTTCAGCTTGTCTATCGTCTTTTTGGCAGCCCAGTGAACAGCGAGTTAAATAGTCAATCCATGAGAAAATAAAGTCATGCATCATGTAGACTAATGCATGGTCTAACATGAGCAATGATCCTTAAGTGGAAAAAGGCAGATTGAATCAGGCTGTCAATGTGCAATTTAAAATCCAAATCAGAATCTAAATGTACACCTAAATTCCTCATGACTGTTAACAGACACAGACAAACTCCACAATGTTCTCATTATTTTTTCTCTATTAGCACTAGGCTCAACTAAATGCATTTCCGTTTTATCTTCATTAACTTTAAGAAAATGTATGTTCATCCAATTAATAATATTAGCTATATAGTCTGTGAGTATTAACAGCAATAGTGCTGTCTGGGCTAACCACTATATAAAGCTAAATGTCCTCTGCATAAGAATTTAACTGAACGCCATATTGGTTAATAACTGTGCATATAGGCAATATGTAGAGAGAAAACAGTATGGGACCATGTACTGACCCCTGCAGAACACCATAAGAAAAATCATAGTTCTAGGGAAGTGTAATCTTCTATAGTGAAGAAATATTTTCTGCCTGTTAAGAATGAATTAAACCATTTAAGAACATTTCCAGAAAGTCCAACGCATGTCCAACGCGAGTCTTTCCATTAACATTGCTAGCCTATAGTATCAAAAGCAGCTGAAATATTGAGCAACACAAGGACTGATATGTTGTTCCTATCAGCATTGAGTCAAAGGTCATTCACTACTCTTGGTAGTGCTGTTTCTGTACTGTGGCATGATTTTAATCCTTATTGATTTTTTTTTTATATCATTATGAAGGAGAAAGTCATTTAGCTGCTGGAATACTACCTTTTCTATAATTTTGCATAGAAAGTGTATGTTTGAGATTGGCCTAAACTACCTAAAACTGAAGTGTCAAAGTTATTTTTCTTCAGTAACGGTTTGACAGCAACCATCTCAAATGAGTCTCAGAAGTTACCGATTTCTAATGAGCAGTTTAATATGTCCAGGATCACACTGCAGACAAACACACATTTAAAAAAGGTTGTTGGAATCAGATCAAGGAGGCATGTTACAGATTATAACAGACACAATAGCATGCAGCTCAGACTCATTGACTGCACTGAAGGTATTAAGAGTATTAAATTGATTGCCATTTTCCGTTTCTGGTACATGATTGGTTGGGCGCTGTATACTTGCTGTAATGTGGAGTATTTTCTTATTTAAAAACATAGTTCTTCACATTTTGCAGTTGATCCTTCAATTGTGACTGGCTTCAATTTTAATAAGTGATCAATAGTTGAAACAAAAGAAACCTCAAGTTGTTAACAATATCACTGATGATTTTTGAGAAATATTTTTGTTTTTTTCTAACCAGACTGCCTTGTTGTGGGTAGTAAGACAATTTTTGAGAATCTCAAGAAGCACGGTTAGCCTGCTTTTCCTCCTGATTCTTTCTGCTTATACAACAATCTCTTTTAAGGATGTGTATTTGTTCATTTCTCCATTAGATTATTTTATACTATATATATATATTTTTTTTTACAGGGGCTACACTAAGACTCTTGTAAAATTAATGTTTAATTTCTCCACCAGCTCATGTACTGTTCTTGAAGTGATATGGCTCTGTTATGTTTTAAGTTTAAATTTGAATGTAAAGTTTAAATGCAAGTTAAAATTTAAATTCATTTGACAAAGATTCCTTAAAATATTGCTTTTTGACAACCTTTGGTTTTACATTATTTAAGTCAGGTGACATCTAATTACAATAATAAACAACAGTGATCTTAAACTGGTACATGTGTGATTTTGTTCATACTGATTAGGTAATTATTAAATTTAAAATATGGCCATGTTCATGGGTTGGTTTGAAAACATTAAGAGAAAGCAAATGAATAAAGATAAGATAAGCCTTTATTTGTCCCACAATGGGGAAATTTGGAATTGGAATGAAACACTTGAAGAAATTCTAAAGCCTTAGAATGACTGTGATAATCACAGAGTGATTATCAATATGAAGGTTACAATCTCCTGTTATAAGAACAGTCATAGCTTGTAACAGATTGATAAAAATTCAGGAAAAAATTGATAAAAAGCAATCCGAATGTTTGGGTGGACAGTAAATGATAAAAATGAGAACTGATGGTTGAGTGTTCCGTACAAATGCTAGGTATTCAAAAAATGAAAATGTTCCAAGCATTATTTCTTTGTAGTTGAATCTGTCAGCCATTACATGCTGGCAAGCCCACTGCACTTCCTTCCTTCCCGAACTGAGGAAAAGAAAAGAAAAAAAAAACAAAGAAAAAAAACAAACAAAAAAAAAAACAAAAAAAAAAAAACAACATACTAAGGAGGACAGGGTTGCTGCATTATTGGGACCTAGCCAAATCTCTTAAAAGCTATACATGCAGATTTTTTTCACAAACAAGAGCATTTATAAAGGTAGTTTTGTTCTTCATTGCACCAATATTTAGTGCAGTCGTGGCCTGGGGTTTAGCGATATGGTCATGTGACTGGAAGGTTCCTGGTTTGATCCCCGGGCAAGTCATTACTGAAGTGCCCTTGATCAAGACAACTAACCCCCAACTATTAATTTATTAATTAATCTAAATATTTAGAAGTGCTAGATTTAGTTTGCTGAAGCCGTTTCTCTGATAGCATGATACTAGAGGGATAGAGCAAATGTGTTGTTCTGATAAGTTACTTTACTTTCCATTTTTTAGCTGATAGGATACATTACAATACTGTACATTACAACAACTGCTTGTTGTTGTAGTACATTAATTGTGAGCTAAAATTATTATTTGTTTTGTAAAAAAAAACTGTTGCACTAGTTTGGGGATGAAAAAAAAGTCTGGTCCCACAAGTTCTCCTTGGTGAATATATATGTTTGAATTGAAATTTAATCAAACGTCAAATGAAATAATATTCAGATTCTGGATTCCTGATGGTCATGAGCTATAAGCCATACTGATCACAAGTAAAACAACAAAAAAACTTTGAAATGTCACTTTGTGTGTGATGAATAGAAAATATGAAAGTTTACCTTTTTTTGAATGAAATTATGAACAATGAACTTTTTTGTCCACAATATTCTAACTGTTTGATGTAGCACTATACAGATCCATGTACATAAATGTTTTTAGGAAATCAATAGTGAATCTTGTACAGACGTGCTCCAAATAACCCTTTTTGGCACTTTCATTTTCACAAGTGATGCACATATATTGATTTAGCAGGTGTAGAGGCAGATGCATCAAATCATGGCATCACACAAGGTTTAAAGGCAATATTGATACGCATCTTTTCCAGAAAAAGGTCACCCCGCTCATAATATGCGGCATCCTTCCCGAGATGAAGTCAAACACCTGCCAAGTGAAAGGGGGGAGGAGTACTTACAGCCAATCAAAACCGCCGTTGCCATGGTCGCCACCGTGTTTGGCGCGTTGCTCAGGTTCAACATGTGTCCAGACATCTGGTTCAGGCCGTCCACTGCATATTTAAACATGAAGGGCACCATCACATTGGTGATCTAGAGGACAGGCAAAAGGGGGGGGGGGGGAGTGGAGAGAAACAGAGAGAAAGGGCGAGACAGAGTGAGCTTAGGAAGCACACTGAATGCTGATGGCACTGCATTAGGGCCAGACTGTTTTGTGCGCGCTCCTCTACACAGATCTGGAAATGAGTTGGTTGATGCATCCACTAATGGAATTGAAATGGTTATTAAAGCTAATTAAAAGCTCAGGGACAGCTGCTCGGCTGCTGCGCTGGGCGCCGCGGCACATTAGATGGGCCGGAGTGGGTGCAGCATGCCATTTCCCCTTAATTTGCTCCCCCTCTTTAGTTTAACCCTTACGTCCCATGTGACCAGGGCAGAGAGGGATGGAATTTCAAGCAAATGGCAGCATTCTTGTCTTTGCTTATGCCTCTATTTTCCTCTTTTAACCCTTAGAAGTCATAGTGATCAACAAAAACAAAAGGTGTCACTTTATAATCAATCATTTCTCAAAGACAGCTCACTTAAACAAGGAATTATGCTGAAAGTAGATTCATCACTACATTATTTTATTATGGTTTGAATTTGATCTCCAAGATTCTTGTATGTACATCAACATAACATATATAACGGCTAGAAGAATGTAAATGTAATTCCTGCAATTCCTACATTTTTTTTCACATATAGATCATTTTCCAGACTTCTCTAGATTTTCAAACCACAAACAATCCCTAAAGTAGCCCAAGCTACCAATACTCATACTACTCAGATTTGTCCTTTTTTTCAAATAAGAAAAATTGCACAATTTTCACTGCATCTACTCAGCCTTATTCATTCACTGAATCCAGGGAAAGAAAAGAAAGTCATATGATTTTCTTATGCAGAAAAGTAAGAAAAGACATCCGTTCACGTTTCTGAAAACTACACATCACTGCATAACTCAAATGTTCAGACAAGCCAAAGATTTGGTTATTTGTAATGCTGTATATCTATATAGTAAAAAAAATCTGCAACCTTTACTTTCAGACTGCAGATATCCAAATTTCAAACAGGATTATACTGAACAAAAATAAAAACGCAACACTTGTTTTTGCTCCCAATACTATTTCTATCTACACAAAAGGCCTTTTCTCACAAATATTGTTCACAAATTAGTCTAAATCTGCGTTAGTGAGCATTTCTCCTTTGCTGAGATAACAAGCATCTCACAGGTGTGCGATATCAAGATGATGATTAGACAGTATGATTATTGCACAGGTGTGCCTTAGACTGGCCACAATCAAAGCCTAAATGTGCAGTTTCATCAAACAGCACAATGCTACAGATGTTGCAAGTTTTGAGGGAGTGCGCAATTGGGATGCTGACTGCAGGAATGTCCACCAGAGCTGTTGCCCGTGAATTTAACGTTAATTTCTCTACCATAAGTCATCTCCAAAGGCATTTCAGAGAATTTGGCATAACATCCGCAGACCACATGTAACCACACCTGCCCAAAAACATCCAGCATTTTTACCCACAAGATCATCCGAGACCTGGACACCTGGAGAGCTGGAGCAACAATCAGTTTCCATAACCAAGAATTTCTGCACAAACTGTCAGAAAATGTCTCGGGGAAGCTCATCTGCATACTTGTCACCCTCATCGAGGACTCCACTTGACTGCAGTTCATCGTAACCGACTTGAGTTAGCAAATACTCACATTCGATGGTGTATGGCACGTTGGAGAGGTACTCTACCCCACCGCCACCATGGGCCACTCAATTCACAACGCTGACATCAGCAAACCGCTCACCCACACAACGCCATACACACAGTCTGCCATCTGCCCTGAACAGTGAAAACCGGGATTCATCCATGAAGAGAACAACTCTCCAATGTGCAATACGCCATTGAATCTTCACCCACAGTTAAGGACGCCATCATTATTTTAGGCTGTAGAGATTTCCCCTCAAACTGTGAGAAAGATGTTTAAAGGGCTCAAGACTATACTCACAATGTGCATTCTATGTGATTAACAAGTTATTTTTTAAGAAATGTCATGAAATATAGCACTTTTTATAATTGGTGCAATCTGTGAAATTTGCAATACTAGGCCTGAGAAATTTGCTAAGATATAAGGCACTTGGGGCAGAGCTGTTTTGCAGCCTCTGATGTACAGGCAGCTCTGTGTAGGAGTGTTGATTCAGTCACATAGCATACTTCATGCCTTGCTTTTGATGACATCAAGCTCAGTCTGGCCCTACAATCTCACACAGTGGTAAACAATTTGGCTGCACTGGCTATCTGTTCCAAAAGCCATTAAATATACTCCACTTACATGATCAGTATATTTGTATAAATTATGAACTTTATAGTTTAGTAAACTGAAAAACGTATTGCTTTTGTTCTTTCTTATCCATCCTTTGAAATGACTAAAATCATATTATATACTGCATCAGAGCCATCATAATTACATACTAGTACATGTAGTACATCTATAGTTCATTTATGTTCATAATTTAATTCAAAAAGGCTTTTTTTGTTTAAAAATATTGTTTTGAATAGTAATTTACTCAATTTCAAAATGAAATATTATAATCATGAGATTCTGGATTTCTGATTTCATTGAGCCATTAGTCATACTGATCGACAATAAAACATGGCTTGAAATATGTTACTTTACATTTAATGAATATGCAAATTATGGCCTTTTTGAATTTAATTATGAACAACAAAGAACTTTTCAATGATATTCTAATTTTCTGATTTGGTACCACATTCACATTTGCCAAAAACATTCCTCATGAACTTTAGACTAATAAGTCATGCCTACAGTACAAATCAGCCTCAAAAGGCACAAGACCAGTCTGTGACTTTGATCACGTATGTGATGGTGGTGAACATAAAGTTGAAGCTGCAAGGTAACAGTTCTCTCAACATAAGGTGCCACGGCAGGGGGAAACGCAGGAGGAATTCTGACTTACCAATTACTGCAATGAAGACCAATTTGTAAAAAAAGAGAGAGAATGAGCTGCCAACACCTTACTAATAACTTCACTTTCAAGTCTCACTTTGGTACACCCCCGGAGTGTATAGCAATGCCCTTTTCCTTGAAGAGCAAGCCAGACTATGACTTGATCCAAACCAGCTTTAATTACTAAGCTTGCATCTCATTCAGTTTGAAAAAAAATAACCCTGATTGGGTCAAACGGGCAATAAAATCCATCGTCATCCTTACAAATCAAAGGATTTTGAGACTTTAGTGGCTGATTCGTCACTTTAAATGACGCAACACAGCGGACATTCCTTTCCTGCATTCAGTTCACTGTGATAAGGTGCTGGAGCCCCAGACAGGCTGTTAAAGCGGACAGGGGGTTATCTGTGCTCAGCACACTTGTCAATCTTTATCTGCTTTTCCAGATTCGACCTCTCCTGAACCACAGGTGGAGATAAGGGGGGCATAGGCGGACAGAGGGGATTTGGGGGATGAATCCTCCCCTCAGTTTCTGTCCAGCGTCCTCGTCTGTGGGATGTCAGCTCTGCCGAGGGCAAAATCATTATGTTTCAACCTACGTGATATGATAATACTACGATATGTATTTACTATGAGCAGCCTCATCTGTGGAGAACAATCAAGCATAGCGTGCTGTGGGAGCAGCGGGTCATGTGTATCGAGAGCCGCATGCTGAGTGAGAAAGTAGGAACTGCAAACCTGTCAGTCTTCCTCCGAGTGCAAATTAGTGGCAAATACGGTAACAAGAACAAACAATGCAACAGTAGTAACAGTGAGAAGGTGAATAACAATCTGTTAAATCTGGTAAAACTGCGACTCACCCTGATGAAAGTCTATGCCAAAATACATTGGGATGTCTTTTTAAACCTTTGTCCATAACCATTTCCAAATTTTTCTGTAGGGTTACATAAAACCGTATCTGAAAGTAGTCCCACTCAGC
>BRDA01010717.1:86249-112300 GCA_036984385.1 Crenuchus spilurus
TGAAAAAAGTATACAGTGAATTTTGGCCAACACCATACAGTTGATAGCCAAGAGGTCATTCTATTTAATGACAGTGGAATGGTTTAGGCATTTTGAGTATTTTTTGAGAAATCCATATCAATATCAACATATATGTATTTAATATGACTTTTTGAGAAAAGTAAACAGTAAAAATTGGCCAAAACCATACAGTTCATAGCCTAGTGGTCCCTCTATTTAATGGCAGTGGAATGGTTTTGGCATTTTGGGTATTTTTTGAGAAATCCATATCAATATCAACATATATGTATTTAATATGACTTTTTGAGAAAAGTAAACAGTAAAAATTGGCCAAAACCATACAGTTCATAGCCTAGTGGTCCCTCTATTTAATGGCAGTGGAATGGTTGAGGCATTTTTGGGTATTTTTTGAGAAATCCATATCAATATCAACATATATGTATTTAATATGACTTTTTGAGAAAAGTAAACAGTGAAAATTGGCCAAAACCATACAGTTCATAGCCTAGTGGTCCCTCTGTTTAATGACAGTAAAATTTAATCAGCATTTCTACATGTCCACCAGTTTTATCATTTAAAGCCAATTAAGTGTTTATATAATAGTACAAAATACGTAAATATATGAAATAATGTCTGTTCTGCCTCTTTAAAGTGCTTTAAAATGAAAAATAGTCATAATGACTTGTAAATTTTAGTCAATTTTAGCATTGCATGCATTTAGTGATGCAGTAACAGAGACATCGCTGCTCAAACGTGGATTTCTGATTCTGTCTGTTCCAAAGCGGATGTATCGTACTCCGCAATGAAAAACCGTAATGACGCGCCTATACGTGCATTCGGATTTGAAGCGCGGATGGCTTGACTGTGAATTCACAAAGCGCGGATAGCTTGACCCCAGTCAGGAGGCTCCTGAGATTACAATAATAACAGACTGTATGTTTGTGACATTTACATTAGAGAAACTTATGTTATGTCACTTCAAAGTCTGGACGCCAAGAAATATTTGAGGGCGACTAACTCTTGCAGCTAGCATGATAGCTGCTAAGCTAAACAGTCATCTCTGTACTGACTAGCGCATCTGTCCTTTAGCCTTGCTAGCAAAGTGAGCTGTGAAGTTGTCGGACACTTTCAACGGCTCTTTACCTGATATGTGTTACGCTGCCTCCTTTTACAGCCACCGGCGCCGGTTCTGGTATCGTAGCTCCGAACATGATAAGTACTGCACTGCTGGAGCAGAAGAGCTAACCTCCGTTTCTGGATATCGAGTCCACACCGCAACGGGACTAAGAGCGGCGCCATGATGAGTTTACGGTCACGCGCAGACGTGCGGAAGTTTCCACAATTTGGTCGACGTCCAATATGTGCACTTGCGTCCTAGCCAGTGCACTTAGGTAGTGTGCAGAATCACGGCGCATTGGCCGCGTCCAAAACCACATACTGTGAATTAAAAGATAAATGATTTACAATTTCTAGAGTCTGTACTGCTTTCTTTACATTTGAATTTAAGTTCAGTGAAGAATCTGAAAACTTTTCTGACATTTTCTTAGAAGTTATGATAAGATGACGCAGATTATTAAATATGAGACGAATAGCTTACTTATTACTTATCTGTAACATTACATATTTCAGTAATAATGTCTATATTAATTAATTTACAGTTCGTGGGTGTGCTAATTTTTTCCTAGTTCGTGGGTGTGCTAATTTTTTCCTAGTTCGAACTTAAAAGGTGCAGTACTTATAGTAGTGACTGCTGAATTATTTAAGGTGGAATACGGAAAAAGTCCGGTAAAGTAAAGTCCGGCGCTTAAGAACGAGCAGCTAAATCCAGCCTGGTGTGCATTAGCGCATCACAAACCGGAAGTGACGTTTGTTATTAACTCTTTCGACTGTCATGTGCTGTGAAAAGACACGTTGTTTGGAGTTTTTTTCAGTTGTGTCAATAATTAAACATTATATGTTTATATCTGAGTAGAGTAAACATGCCTTGTCCTGACCAGCAGGTGGTCCGCAGCAGTGACCAGTCCACACTGAAGCAGGTCCGCTTTCTCAGCGGCAGCATGTCGGACAGCGACTCTCAGGAGAAGCCGTGTGAAGCCCCCACAGTCAACGGACGCTTGGACATCGAGTTTGGGCCTCAGCTGAAGCTTTTACCCCTCAATGACCAAGTCCGTGAACTCCAGACTATAATCAGAGACAAGTGAGGAGAGCAGAGCTGAAACTTCACTGCATGTTCACAAATTCACTGTACAGATTCAAGAGCTACTCAGTCAAATAGGACATTTACTACAGGACACTACGCAAATAGTTTAAATAACCTGGATTCAAATTATAACAGAGGTTATGGGGGGTCGGTGGGGGTCCTCTGATGTAGGCCTGTGTACTCCATAATGTACATGATATACAGTCAATATATAAACAATAAATATGAAAAGTTTATTTTTCATAATTAATAAAAGTAAGCTCATATTTTATGTTCATTACACATAACTTGATATTTCAAGCTTTTGTTATTTACATGTTGAAAAGTATATAGCTGATGAAAATAAAGATCCACTATCTAAAGTAATAAATGTTAATTTTGATAAATTACTACCAAACCATAAAAAACACTGCCACATTCCTAATATCAAGCCAGACTAGGCTGCTTGTCAGATTTTGCATTTCGCATGGACCTGGAGTTTGGAGGAAGAGTGAAGATACACAGAAGCCAAGGTGTCTGAAGTCCAGTGTGAAGTTTCTGGAGTCTGTGATGGTTTGAGGTGCCATGCCATCTGCTGGTGTTAATCCACTGGTTCAAAATCAACACAGCCATCTACCAGGACATTTTACAGCACTTCATGCTTCCATCTGCTGACAAGCTTTATGGAGATGCAGATTTATTTTCTCAGCAAGAGCAAAACTACTACTAAATGATGAGAAATAAAAATAATTCTGGAATGCCACGAGGAGAGGTTTGGAAGGGGTTAATTTTGTATGTTTTTTGAGCAGAATAACACATATTTCCAGACAAATATCCTTTTAATCGAATAAAAGTACTTTAGTACTTAAAACTTTTCCACAGCAGTGTATACAGTTGTGCAAAACCCCTGGTTAAACTCCATGTTCTAACTGTAAATAAGTGAACCATCTTCTACAGAGAACAAACTTATACACATTTTAATGCAAATCTACTTTTTATTTACTGAATTTAGTATTTTGGAAATTAAAGTAAAATGTGACCTGTGAACAAATCAGAGCTCATTAAATGCTGTTTTATTGTTTACGTTTTTTTCAGTGTGTTAAATTCAATAAAATAAATATAAACGGTTCATTAACTTTACAGAAAATATTTTCCTTTGTTTCCTTTAGAGGAGAGCAAAATGCATCAATTGACCAGGGGTGCTTCTGTATATGATTGTTTATCTTACTTGGATTTAGTTAGTTGATATAACTATATATACACACATACATAAACAGGTAACAGGTCAATAGAAGTATAGGAGTCATATTGTTTCTTAGGAATAGAAATATAGTTCTTTGCCGTGCAAAGCTAATGTGTATTATGTATTTGTCATGTTAATACATAATGTGTATTATGTACCCATGTAATGTGTATTTCATCACAGGACAACAAGTAGAGGAGATTTTGTGTTTTGTGCTGATAGACTGGTAAGAAAAACAAGAGCTTACTCATAAAGATCTCATGAACTTACTTTTTTTCAGCTGAACTGAATGTACAGTTAATTTAAACTGAGTCACTAAAGGTTTGTTTTCAAAATGTATGATTTGCTCCTAGATTCGACTTGTGGTTGAGGAAGGACTAAACCAGCTGCCATATACATCTTGTGTAGTGACCACACCAACAGGTGAGTACATTTACTAACTATTTGTGTTAAATAATGAAATTTTACAATAAGGCTTAATAAAACGAACAACTTTAATGCATAAAATTAATCTAGTATTTAAGCTATTAACATACTTTTAAGCTGTTAAAATATTCTGCAGCATGTAGTAGATCTGTACTTGTACATACTCTCACTCCTTTGGAGGAGCGTGTTTTCAATCTTGGGATTGCATCCGGTGTGGTTAGATTACCAAATAATCAAACGAAAAAATCCTGAAAATGTCTTTATTACTTTTATAACATTTTATAAACATATGAATGTTTATACATTTTAAGGAATTAATTTGGAAAATAAAAAACAAAAATACACCAACACCCTAAGTATACAATTATATTGATTTCTGCTCTTGACACATTAATTACACAAACATTTAACTTTTTTACTGCCTTTTGTTTTTAGAAAATTACTTTCAGAAAATTGGTGTTGCAAATTAACATACACAAATGTGTAAGCTGTGCTCAATGTGTGATAAGATGAACTTCCTCTTTGAAATGAAATGACCAGTTTTTAAGACAACTAGGATGGTCTGGAAATTACAGCTACAAAAGGAATCAATCAATTAACCAAACAAAACTTTTTTATATAGCACTTTTCATACAAGTCAGATTGAAGTTCAAAGTGCTTTACAAGTGATTGACAGGAAAAGATGACAAAAACAAATTATATAAATAAAAGGAACTGCATAAACAATAAAAATGAATGCATAAGTTAAATAACAATGTAGCATGTAACAGTGTAGAATAAAAGTCAAATTGATCTTTAATTAAGTATAAAAGTAAATAAAAATAATGAATTACATGCCTCCCCAAACCATCAATGAAAGTTAATTTTGCATTTCATTTGGAAATGAAGGTCGCAGAGTCTGGAGGAAGAGTTAAGAGGCACACAATCCAAAAGCTTGAGGTGTTCTAGTTTACACACAACCAATGATAGTTTGAGGAAAAATGTCATCTGCTGGTGTTGGTCTACTGTGTTATATCAAGTCCAGAGTCAATGCAGCCATCTACCAGGATATTTTAGAGCACTTCATGCTTCTCTCTGGGGACAAGCTTTCTGGAGAAGTGGATTTCATTTTCCAGCAGGACTTGGCACCTGCAAATACTCCAAAAGTACCAATACCTGGTTTAATAACCACAGTATCACTGTGCACGATTGGCCAACAAACTCACCTGACCTAAAGCCCAGAGATAATCTACAAAGTATTGTCAAGAGGAAGATGAGAGACACCAGACCCAACAATGCAGATGAGCTGAAGGCCACTATCAAAGCAACCTGGGCCTCCATAACACCTCAACAGTGCCACAGGCTGATCGCCTCCATGCCACGCTGCACTGGTGCAGTAATTAATGCAAAAGGAGCCCCAACAGAGTATTGAGCACATATACTGTACACATACTTTTCAGTAGAACAACATTCATTCAACAATCATTTTTTGAATTGGTCTTGTCTAATTTTTTGAGATACTGACATTTGGGTTTTCATTGGCTGTAGACTATAATCATCAACATTAAAATAAATTAACACGTGAAATAGACACACTGTGTGTAATTAATCAGTATAATATATGAGTTTCACTTTCTGAATTGAATTACTGAAATATCCATCCATCCATTAACACACCCGCTTAATCCTTATCAGGGTCTCGGTTAGTCCTAGCCTAGCTCTCTGGGCACAGGGTAGGGCATTACACTATTCAACTAAGCCCAGGACAGGGCGCCAATCCATCGTTGGGTGCACACACACACACACACACACACACACACTTTTAGAGTACCCGATTCACCTGACCTCCATGTGTTTGAACTGTGGGAGGAAACCGGAGACCCCAGAGGAAACCCATGCAAACACAGGGGAGAACATGGAAACTCTTCCCAAATGTGGACTCGAACCCAAGACCCCAGCGCCAAGAGGCGAACGTGCTAACCACTAAGCCACCGTGCCGCCCCTGAAATACTGAAATAGATTAACTTTTCAATAATATACAGTTTTTTGAGATTTTCACCTGTATTGTAAATGCCATTGTAGGTTCCTGGAAGTTCTGAAAAAGTTCAGATCAACACCAAACAGGTTTTGTGAGATGTAATTTATCTATTGGAACATTTACGTTATTAAATAATGGTGCTTATTAAAATGTGTTCTCTATGTTAGATATAGAAATACAGTAAGGTAAATAAGAAATGGATGATCTTCAAACCAAATTGTTTGAGGTATTCAGTTGTTTTTGAGTAACTCTTCACTTTCCTCTTTTCTAGGATACAAGTATGAAGGAGTGAAGTTTGAGAGAGGCAACTGTGGTGTCAGCATAATGCGGAGTGGTCAGTTTGGCAGTTCATATTTCCACACCTGCACAAACAGACAGCAATATAAACAAATAATACACTGCATGTCCAAAAGTATCTGGACACTCCTTCTAATTAGTGAACTCAGCTACTTAAATGTCACATGTTACTGACACAAGTGTTCAATTACACCCACTCAGCTTGTGTAACCTCCATAGAAAAGCAATGACCAGTAGAATGGGAGGATGTGGAGCTCTCAATGTCAAGTGTCAGCTAGAGGATTATAAAGCCGCCCAGCATTGGGCTGTAGACTGGTTCTGTGTTCTCTGGAGTGATAGAGATCCATCCAAGATTTTTGGTATGAGCTGGAGTGGCCAGCTAATAACTCAATATCATTACCTAACCCAGGGGTGGGAAACTTCAGTCCTGGAGGGCCGGTGTCCCGAAGAGTTTGGTGGTGATTGTGCTCTGACAATAAAATTAAACCTGCTAATTGCCTGCTGAGTTGAATCAGGTGTGTTTGATCAGGTACTGTAGATCACCAAACTGTGCAGGAATCCGGCCCTACAGGACTGGAGTTGCCCACCCCTGACCTAACCTCACTAGAGTTGTACAGTAAGAATATATTGATACAGTTGAGTATTGCAATATTGTTTTTTTTTTGACAATGTTCTCAAAAACACAGCATGGGCTTTGAAAGACTAGGTTACATGTAAAGCAGACAGTGGTTCATATTGGGTTGTGTTAAATCCCCCAATGACTAGATGGCAATGATTTAACCTTCAGCTATTAGACTCTTCCACTAACATAAGAGTGCATCTAACATTACCATTAGTACACCTGTCTGATTGGTAGTGTTACTAATAACAATATATTGTCTTGCTTGTCTTACAGTATCACAACATATTGAATCATAACCTCTGTATATGTATTCTTCCCCATTCACAGCTCTAGACCTTACTAATAATTTTATGTTTGAATACAGTAAAATTCTCACATCAGTGTTCCAAAATTTAGCTTAGAGACCATTACTGCAGCAAAGGGGAACAATCTCTGTATTCGCACTCTTTATTTTAAGAAATGTTGGAAATATAGTGTCTGTTTCTTACATGTTACTCTGATTTTGTGACACATAAACAGGTGAGGCAATGGAGCAAGGTCTGAGAGACTGCTGCAGATCCATCCGCATTGGCAAGATCCTTATACAATGTGATGAAGAGACTCTGAAAGCCAAAGTGTATTACGTTAAATTTCCTCCAGACATATGCAGACGCAAAGTCCTGCTCATGTATCCTATCTTGAGTAAGTAGCAGATGAGCAGTTGTTTTTTTATGAGCATCTGTAGAGAAATAAGTTTCAAAGCAATGTACATATATATTCACTGAGATATCATTTTTACTCTATCGCATGGTGCCATCACCAAATATACATAGAACATCCATGATCTGACAGGTGTATGGCTACACTGCTCTGTACTCTCAGAGCTCATTATTCTACATGTTCTTACACATTCATCCCGTAACCAGCATTAAACATTTGGTTATGGTGAAGCGTAAGAATCTGAGCACCTAATAAAGGTCACATTGTTATGCCTAGACATGTTGGTTGGATTATCATTAAAACGGCAAGGCTTCTGGTGCTCCCAGTCAGAAGTGATCAGTACCTACTGACAGTGATCTGAAAAGGAACTGAAATGGAATCTCTAAGAACATGTCCTTGGAGCCCCGAGAGTAAGAAGCTGTATAGACATACACCAGTCAAGTGATTTTAATGTTTTGGCTCTTCAGCGTATATGATGAGTCTGCAAATATCAAAGTGTACTTTGCTGGGAACATTATGAGAAAAATGCACAATTAAACCAATCAATGAAGAACAATTATGTTAAGTAGTTTATTGTAGTAGTTTCTTTATTATGTATATGCTGTTATAGGCAAAACAAGTGGGCTTGTATGGTAAGATGGCGGGACATTTACAGCATTTAGCAGTCACTCTTATCCAGAGTGATGTACAACAGTGGCCAATTCTCATTCATCTCTATTTGTAGAATAATGAAGAAATAAATAGTATAAAACATTGCTGGCTAAAAAAAATCTCCAAAATTATAACATTTCAGGAATAAAATCAAAACATTTAATGTAAGTTCATGTACTAATGCATTTCCATGATACTGTGACATTTTTCAAGCAATTTTTGTTTTAATGTTGATACTATTTGAATAGTAATTTACTCAAAATGAGATATTCTAATAAGCTGAGATTATATAACTCATTTTCATGAGTTATAAGCCATACTGATCAACCTTAAAACAGAAAAGACATTAAATATAAAATATGACCGTTTACCTTTTTGAATTGAATAATGAACAACAATGAACATTTTCAATGTTCTAGTTTTTGGTTGTGGCACTGAAAACATTTATTTCAAGCAATTTGTGTAGCATTTCTGTTGATCCAATCATCATGAAATGTTCAGACAATGTAAATGTTATCTGCTGTGTACAAATGATGTAGAGAAACAGATAGCAGAAAAAAAGATATGTGGGAGATACGTGGTTTTCAGATGACGATAATGATACACAGGATAGGTATGTATTTTGTAAAGTAATATTCTAGTTAAAGTTCCAAAGCATTAATAGCAACAGTCCATAGTTTATTTTAGATGCTGCAGTATATTCCTTTTTCTATCTTGGGATTTTTTGGATTTTAGAAGTTTATCTTGTTGGGGTGCATCCTGTGATACATTTAAAATCAAATAAGTAAGGTTTGAACACTGATATTTATAGATGTTTCCCCATAGTTAAACATCAGGGATCTGACGTCTAGACCTGGAGGACTGGTGGCTTGTACAGTTTGGTGACTTAAATGCTGAACTCATTTGATTCAGCTCAGTCCTCCAGAACAATTTATGTTTAAAAAAACGTATCAGAAAATGATTTCAAACCTAATTTGGATCTACAAAGTCATCCCTGTGGCATTATTGTCTGGAAAAATCCACTTAATTGTTTTTTTCTGTTACACAAGTGTTGTGTGGTTTCTGTAGTTCTGTTAACCCAGCAGGGCTCCAGTCACGTCCACAGTGAAGAAGCTTCGGAGCAGGCTGTCCATTGTCCGTGCCATTTCTAATATTCTGTCCATCACTTCCTGACGTGCGCACCTGTAATTGCCTCGCAGCCTGCTGTTAGACATGTAAAATGTAAAATCAAAGAGCCCCCACCCTCGCCGCTCTGTTCTAGCTGACCTTTGCGTCTTGTTCCACATTTCCAGCTCATTCAGCCGCCGATGGTAATTATAGCTCTCGCAAGGAAATTATACAGCGCCTGCCAGTTAGCCACCAAGTGCTGAATAGCACCAGGACGGGGCCCTGAAAATAGCACAGTAATGGGTAGTTTACGCCTGCCGTTAATACACTTAACCATTGTGCCCTGGTTGAAGTCGAGCAGCACCGTACACAATGTCTTTATCAGCACTCTTCAAAAACACTCATTCATTCCAGGCGAGGGTGGAAGAGGTTAGAGCCGTGCTATGGTGTGTTTACTGTATACTCATTGTCCTTTTGTCACCGTGATCAAATTAACATGGAGATGACTCGCTGTTTAAGAGGAAACCATTAAGTGTTTAGATAGTACTGACATATTCATTTGTAGATATGTAAACCTTTCTTAATTCATGGAAGAGACATTCAGTGAAATAGGGCTGTATAAACACTCATCATTAAATATTAGTAATATAAAAGAATAATGACTGTCTTCACAATCTCCCAATTAGCGTGCAGGAGGTGTGTTAGATTTGGGATGGAAGGTAGATCTCCAGAAGAAGGGCTGGAGACCAACGTTTTAGACCACAAGGATCCAAAAAGAGAAGTCACACAAACCTCTCTTCCTATGCTGATTCATGCTGGATGTTCTTAGAAGTTCCAGTGTAGTTCTAGTAGATACTGCACTTCTTCTGAAAGTCAGAGTTTTGGAAATATACCAGATATCTGAATAGTTTAAAGCCTCTTAAAGCTACACTACAGAATATGTCCAAATGTTTGTGGACACCTCTTCTAATGAAGGCATTCCAGTACTTTAAGTTGCAAACATTGCTGACACAGTTGTACAAATGCACACCCAGCTTGTCTAGGCCCTGTAGAGAAATATCGCCAATATTTTGGATTCTATGGAGCAGAAAAACATGAACCTACTAGTACCATGTCTAATGCCAGGCATGGGCAGGAGTGGTATAAACCATCCCAGCATTGAGCTGTGGAGCAGTGGAGCTGTGTTCTCTGGAATGATGGTGCTCCTTTCAGTACTTTTGGGATGACTTGGGGTGGTGATCATCCAACATCCTGACCTCACTTATGCTGTTTTTGCTGAATGCAAAAACCTCACAGCAATGCTGTGATGCTCTAGTACAGGGGTTCTCAACCTTTTGCATGCTGGAGCCCCCCAGCACTGGTTCAATGCAGTTTGAGTCCCCCTTCTTTCCTCTGTTGATAAATGGGAAAATTAAATTGTTGTTATTGGTCACATATTGAAATTATGGCTAATAATTCCAATTGATAATTTTGTGTCCTATGTTTAGCTGTACAGTGGGGAATGTTCCTTCTTCTTGACCCCACAGGGCCTCTTTCTGGCCATTCTGCAACTGTAATGGTCAGAAGTGCAATATAGAGTGAAATTCACTTTCAGTTATCAAATTATGAAAATTAGTATTGGTCAATGAATTATCAGTGATTGTATCAGACCATCTCAAGATAAAATACAACATCAGAGTGTATTTAGCCTTTCTTGTTTATCATGTTGTATTATAGATACAACAGTGAGTACAGTATGGAACACTACACACACACACACACACACACACACACCTTAAGTCTGGCTGGAAAATAAACTGTGACCTTTAACTGAAGTGTGTCATTTGGAAGTTTGAATTTGGGAAGTTATGTAACATGTTCTGTGTCTTAAATACTGACCTGTAGGTAGTGGAAACACTGTCATTGAAGCGGTGCAAGTGCTGATTGATCATGGGGTCCAGTCTTCACACATTATCCTCCTCAGTCTCTTCTCCACTCCTCATGGTAAGACAGTTCTGCTGTATACCACCTCCCTCTTCCACTATTAGAAATCCATCATTTGTAGCTCCACCCACTCCACTGTCCATTTTATCAGAAACTCCACTCTTGTAGCTCCACCCACTGTCCACTTTATCAGAAAACCCCTCTTGTAGCTCCACCCACTGTCCACTTTATCAGAAAAGGTCTCCCTTGTAGCTCCACGCACTGTCCACTTTAACAGAAACCACTCTCTTGTAGTAGAGGGCATTGATACTACAGTCTGTAATTGTACATATACAGTGCCACATCAAAAATTTGAATATTTTGAAAAAGTTTTCTTAAAAACCTTTATGTACGTACATGATTTTGTATGGGGCTACAGTTAGAATATTGGGGAAAAAGTTAATTGTTCAAAATTTCATTCATAAAGGTAAACTGTCATATTTGATATTAATTACAAGTAACGTGAAATTGCAAGCTGCTTTTATGTTGATCAGCACAGTTAATATCTCATGATTAATTAGAATATTTCAAATTATTAGAATGGAATTATAGAAATCAAATTATTAGAATATTTCATTTGTAGTTAATTACTATTCAAGCAGTATAAACATTAAAACTAAAAAGGCTTGAAATATGTCACTCTGTGTCATGAACATAAAAAATTTGAGTTTACCTTTTTGAATTAAACTATGAACAAAAATGATACTTTCTCACAGTAGTCTAATTTTTGAAGATGCACTAGTATAGTGGAGGTCAGACAGTGCACAGAATGAGCAGTGGGCCAGTGACATTGAGCATAAAATTGGTTTTATGTACCATAGCAACTTTAAACTTTTTTTGCATCTTATCAGTATTTGGATTTGTCATTTCAGGGGCCAAGTCTATAATTGATGAGTTTCCTGACATCACCATCCTGACCACTGAGGTTCACTCTGTCGCTCCATCTCACTTTGGACAGAGATATTTTGGAACAGACTGACTCTCACTTGCACTACATAATTGGGTTAATTTCCTGCTTCCTGTCAGGTTATAGATATTTCTGTTTTGTGTCATCACAGTTTGAAGTGCCTGTTTTTAGATTCCCGTGTTTTGCATTGCAGTGTTAAATGAACAGTTATTTAAAATTTATGGTTAAGGATTTTCCTGAGAACCTGCTTTGCTGTTAGCTGGAGTCATGTTGGCTAATCGTTCATCCATAAAAGAATGAGTATCCTGAACAATAAAACTATTGTCAGTTATGTGCCTGTACAGTCTGGAATCATCCAGTTCACACCATCATAATAATTACATCACAAAGTAAATCATTAACAGTTCATCATTTTATTGTAGACCAGCCCTGCTCCTGAAGGTCTACCTACCTATAGACTTGAGCTTTATCCCTAATGGACCCTACCTGGCCCTGTTCTGAGCTTAAGTTTGGATAGTGTAATCCCCTGCCCTGCACCCAGTTAGGGGGTAGAGGACTAACCACAACCCAGATAAGGATTAAGCGGGTGGGATAATGGATGAATCTACCTGATCCATCTAATGCTGGTCTTCAGAAGTTTGTTGTTGTGGAGAGTTGGTGACCACCATTTTAGCACAAAAGAATAGAGCTAAACTTCTCTTCCTGTGTTGATAGATGCTGGATGTTTTTAGAAGTTTCAATGCAGTTTGAATACTTTACTTCTACTGAAGAACATGTTTGGAAACATAACAGACATCTGAGGAGTTTAATGCCTCTGAATGCTGCTTTACAGTAAGTTATTTCATGAATACACTGCCGTTTGCCTTTTTTGCCCATTTTGAGGTCCACTATATGTTTTGAAAAGTGAATAAAATGGATGATGGGAGCAAACTACAACCTTCACTGTTTCAGAGATGTCCTGACCCAGTCTTCTGGAGCTTGTCAAAGTCTTCTCCCACATCCAACACGTCAACTACGAAAACCGAACATTCTCTTATCTAATATATCCCAGACCTTCACATTTACAGAATAAAGAATATAAATAACAATATTCCACAGACATGTACACTCATGAAACTGCTAATTGTGTAGTTAAACCCCTGAAGAACTCCACTTAGGACATTTGTTTCAAAGGGTGAATTTTAATCACTTTTTTTTTACATCTCTGAATCATTTGATAAAGTTCTTCATACATAGTGATCTGACAGCTGTCAAACAATACATAATTTGTACCATCCGAAATACAGTTCATAGCATGTAATGGACTAGCAGTTAAGCAGATGAATACAGTTTTGAAAGAGATGAAGGATACACATAACAGCATCAACAATAAGGAAGGACAACATGGCATACATACAAGCATGTTTACATAACACAAGTACAAAAAGGAATATGATGCTGATATTAATTAGTCAGTGTCCATTACTTAAAGAAATGTGTGTTCCAGCTTAATCTCTAGGGGATGGTTTCCCAGACAGGGATTAAGCCCAAGTCCTGGACTACAGAGCATTTTGAACAGATATATTCCATTGGAAATAATTAGTCCAGGACCAAGCTTAATCCCTGTTTGAGAAACCATCCCTAGCATTTATGTCATGTAGTCGATAACCAGTGACAACAATTTCAACTTGTGCCTTTGTACTTCGTACAAAAAGAGAAAACTCACTGAAAATAACTTCTAACAGAAGTCAGTGGGGACACCCTGTAGCAACTGCTCATTGGCTTCTACTGCAAGTGCAATCAGCACATTTTCTGTTCTATTACAAATACAACAGAATTAATCAAAATGACTGTCTATGGTACTCGACCACATGATACAGATGCTGTGGAGAGAGATTAAGTAGAAAAATGCTGACGTATTCCTTTAATCCCATTCTCTCTGAATAGAACCAAGTGAACAGTAGTGCTCTGCTCAATGAGCTGGAATTGCACTGCAAGATAAGCTGTTAATTCAGAGAAACAAAGGTCATTCTAAATCTACATTTGATAAATCCTGTCTGGAGCACAGATGTGCTGTATTCATTTTCTGGCTCTATTGCCTGATTCAGTTTATTTAGTGTCTGAAAATTAGAGCTGGGCAATATAATAATACGTACCGATATCATGATAAACTGTCACAATTACAATAAGCTCAATCATCAGTACTTGTACAACACCAACCAGCTGTATGTTTCATTATAAAGATGGCAATATTAGTTATTTTTAAATGGATGATAAATACTGAATAAAAAATTTAAGCACACTTTTTGATAGTATTTTTACAACGTAGCACTACGGCTTCCTTTTTTATATTATTTATAATATCAATATATTTTTGCCACATTGCCTTAAGTCCACCTCCAATGATAGTCAGTCAATAAAAGAAATCAGAACAAAACAGTAATCAGTGCCAAAGCCTGAACTAGACTTTACTCCAAAAGAAACACTGGTCCCAGTTCATCACCTTGTCAAGTGTCTGTGTGGAAGATAAGATGCGCAAGACTGATGAACAAATGGTTATTAAACGGATATGATTTGAGGAAAAAAATAGAAATAAATCTCATGATAGTTATTCTCACCACACTAAGGTAGCAGATGACAAACCTGCATTTAAAAGACACATAATGAAAAGCAATGAAAATACACCTGATTATATTACATTATAATAAAAAGGACAATATCAACTTTAACATTTACTTAAAAAAGAACACATTTAGGCTGCACCACAGTGATTTTACAGGAAAGCAGTCACAGTCTGCTAAATCTTTAAGGCTTGGAAAGACATCATGCTTGTAGTAGAATTGCTCTACATGTGTGTGGTGGATAAATGAACAGCATTGGTTTTAAGCTCTCTTAAGGACGGGATGTGAAGTGCATATCAGTGGAAGTGACTGACCTAAAAATGGGCACCACTTTCTCTCCTGTAGTTCCAGATGGAATAAAATGCTGCAACACTGGCTGCCATGGACAAAGCGCACCAGACTTTGGCAAGCTAAATGGGTAAGCTGAATCGTGAAAGAATTAAGTTTCCAGTTAATTAAACCTGTGATAATCACTTGTAAGAATAACACAAACAAAGTCCAAGTCTCTAGTAACAGTCAGTGATAGTTTGTGATGTTTCTGTCAGAGAATTCCAATCCATGGAAATCATTATAGGTGAAAAATAAAAATCTAGGATCAATAAGTTAAAATAAAAAAAGAAATGAGGACAGATCCACTCAGTGGTCCCTCCAGATATTTGGCACTCCACAGATATGCTCTTCTGGAATCTTCCAGTATTTGGAATGGTCTCCTCATCCAAGGTTTGGTGCTTCTCTTTAAATCACAATAAAAGTTCATGCCTGAAGCAGATGAAAGTGCTCCTCTGATCAATAGAAAACAAAAAGAAATTCAGCAGAGACATTTTTCCCCTCCTGAAATGCATCATGCAAAAAATGAGTATACTTACAAAGAAATGTAGCATTTAATTATGATTCTATGTCAATTGTGACTGAAGGATCATGCTCCACTTCACCGTCTAAAAAAATACATAAAACATGATTAGTATGACAATTTTGTATTTCATGGTTTTTCTATGTATGTTAGTTTGCATCTGAGAAAAAAAGTTTTCTTCTCATAATAGCAATAATCACCTATACATTGATGTGTAAATGTGTAATTAATGATTAATAACTACAGGTGTATTGAACAATCCTGTGGAACATCAGCATTAATTTTATTATTACATGCACATCAAGGGACACAACAAACAGGTAATGTGAAGAATGGGGAAGAATACTATACAATAAAAATAATAATATAAACTACTTAGACTATGTGAAGTGTAGAAGGTCTTCAGCAGGAAATATAATGGTTATATCACATCTGAAATTTCAGACCTCTATGTTCTATATTTTTTCAAAGAAGTTAAGAACTTCTTCATATTATAATTAACAAATGTTTCCCGGTGATTAGAGACACTCTGTATGTCCAAATGTTTGTGGACACCCCTTGTAATGAAGACATTCAGCTTATTTAATTTGCGCACATTGCTGACATTCTCTACATCCCTGTAGAGAAGTACTGCTAATAGAATAGGACTCTGGAGTATATAAACATGCACCAATTGCCACCATGGCTAATGCCACGAGTAAGCTAGAGGGGTACAAATCTCACTAGCATTGAGCTGTGGAGCACTGTAATTGTGTTCTCAATTGATGGTGCTCCATCAAGTACTCTGGGATGTTGATCATCCAACATCCTGACTTCATCAACACTCTTGTTGCTAAATGAAAAATCCTCAGAACAATGCTCCAAAATCTAATAGAAAGAATTCACTGGAGAGTAGAGTCAGTTAATCCAAAAAAGGAGGTCAAACTCTCTATAACCCTTGATTGTGGAGGAAACAATGAATGAGCAGGTGTCCTAATACTATTGTCCATGTTGTGTATGAGACCTTGATTATTAATCAGTTGTTTTTAAAAACAGTAGTTTTATATCCTGGATTTAGGAAAACATTTTAGAATACACAATGATAACATCTACCAAAATAGTCTTACTCAACTTCAAACCAACAGAATAACCACAAAAGTGCAGGAATATTTCAATTGACATGACCAGCACTGCTGATCAGTATAATTAATAACTACTTCTTCAGATCTCTGCTCTCAAAGTATTTAATGATGCATTAACAACTCATATCCATTAGGACAAAACTAAACTGACCACAGTCAATGTGTTGCTGTGTCAAGTCAGACTATGGCCATTTTCATCCCTTTTAGAGAGCGATATCCTGAAGCCAGGAAGCCTTCCAGATGCAACCGCTTGATCGATTACATCTCAGTCGTAAGCTGTAATTGAGCTGCCTTTTAATTTAGGCCAATTGAAGCACAGGCTGTCCTTGCTCTGCTGCGATCATGTCTCACTCACCTGTGCTTTCCTCATCCGATTCTCCATCCTCCCCCCATCTACCTTCACTCGCCAATAAGGGGTTCTGAGACTCACACAGGGTCCTCAGTGGGAAATAGTGGCCATCACCCTGGCTGAAGAATAAAAGCACATAGTATTTACAGCATTAGCTTCATGCTAACAAACTCATGCCATGATATGCAAATGTTGACAGATTTTCCTTTTTGACAATGTTGACAAAAATTCCTTTTTCTTGCCATTTGGGGACTATGATAAAATCCACAAATGCTGTTGCTATAGATACACAGAAGGGTGAGGTAGGACAGGGTCACCAATTTTTAACTCAAGTTTTGGTGTCTTTTACAAGTTGTTGACAGTGAGCTTATAGGCTTTAATACAGCTGTTTACTCTCCACAAGACATTTAGTACAGATTTCACACAAGGTCTCACTGGACCTGTGGAATGTGGTGAATATACATCATATGCATTTGTGACAACACACATTTTACTAATGTTGAACAAGAAAACCTTTTTGTGTTTTTCAAACACACTAACTTGCACACACCTAATATTCTAGTGTATACACTGTTTACTGAAGTACTGAAATAAAAGTGTCATGGAAAATATTACATTTAATTGGTGACCCTAAACTTTTGGCAACAGTGTACAAACCACAAAGAAAGTCACTATATGAGCAAGATCATCAAGCTAAAATTCCTGCAACATATGAGAGCTGTAGTACTGTGGTGCTATTTACTCACCTGGTGAACAATGGGAAAAACCAGAGTTTTTTGTTCTCCCCAAAGACCTGTAGAAGGTTCCTGCGGAACCCAACATTAAAACCATTTCTATCAGGACCATTCTGGAACACTGGTGCAGAGAACGCCTCTAAAAAAAATAAAAATCAGGAAAAAGAAAGGTCAGTAAACACAAGCCAAAAGTCCATTTTCAAAAATAATTTCAAAATAAGAGCAGTATTTTCCATTGTACAAATTTCAATTTTACAAAACTAATCAATGTAATATTTTATAATGCTCTGAATAATTTTTTAAAGACCTCTAATTAAAACAAATCATGTATTCAAAGGTCAAAGTTTGCCACTTTTAGCTGCCACAATTCCTGCAGCTTTACATAGCGATAAACAAATCAACTCCCTTCCAGGCATATCATACAGTTTCCACAACAAGCACAATACTTGTATCACACCGACTATAGCTGGAACAGCACCAAAGAAACTGGAGAGGAGATGCGGAAAAGCTGTCTTACCCAGCGTGGATCTGTTCTTAGCCACCAGCCAGCAGTGGTAGCCAAAGAGGAACATGAGGCTGACAAAGAACATGAGAGCCACGAACAGAAGGAACAGGACATGGAATTTAGCACGGCCATTTGGAAGCTCTCCCTGAAGAAGGCAATGAGAGATACTGAGATGCTGAAAGAAAATGCACCCTCTCTACTCTTTCAAATGAAATGATTTCTATTTCAAACAGCACTTTGAATAAGATGTTAATACAACTGTAGATTAAGTGTAATGCGAAAAGCTCCTGCAGTTCTTTGTCATGAAACTCACCACCCAGAACTTGAGAAAATATTGGAATACTGTCGATGCAATGAAGACACAGTAGATCATAGAATATGACAGAAAGAGCAGGAAGAACTTGTAGTTTGAGAATCCGACACAGTTGTTTACCCTAAGAGAGAGATATATAATCATAATCAGTTTTGTAGTACACTTACACACAATATATAACATTATTGTACACACACACACACACACACACAACTGCTCAAAAAGTTTAAGGTCACTTAAACGTCACACATTTTCCAGTAGGACAATCATTTTTCTAGCCTTTTGGAGACAATAGTATCATCCAAAATGCTGCTGCTCCAGATACTCAATCATGATAGGGTGTGGTAGGAAAATGTTTTTAGCTCAGTTATGGTGCTCCCACAAGATGATAGTAACTCTTCAATAGACGTTCATCATATATTTCACACAAAACATCATGGGATGTAGGAAAATGGTGGATATGTACTTTGAGCTAGCATTAGTGTGGTGTTATGCAAAATGTTCAAGTTCATGGGTGACACGTTAGTGCATGTATGTGTTTGTTGAGTGCAAATAATTATAGCACAAATAAACAACCTCCACTCACCACGGACAATGATGATCCATTTTCAGCACACATCTACAATAAGCAAATGCACAGTGGTAATTAAATTGAACAGAATCAAGATATCTGCACTGATAAGGTCAGGTTCCTGCCCGACAACACCTTCTAATTATTACACGAGTCTTGCATACAGTGATCCTCTTTCCAGAGCAACTGAGACTGAACGGTATAAGAGAGATAGGGCAAATGGGGGGGCAGGAAACTTACGTTTCACAGACCGAACAGTGGTGACAGCGGTCTGGCTTTATCAGCTGACAGCGATCGCAGAACCTGATAGCTGGACACACACAAGAGAGTAATCGGTCAGTGTTTGAACTCAGCACCACACTTCAGCCTCTACTTACAGTGCTTCAATAGTCACTGACAATTTGTAGTACTGCAACGCAGGAATGCAATTAAACCATTACATTCAATCAGTAATGAAATATTCCATAAATGTTTCACCGGAAAAAATATAGCACTGGGCTGTGTTTATTATATTAAATAGCACAATTTTCAAAATATATGATGGTATCAGATGGTATGAACATTTACTATTTATATTTAAGTACTATTCATTTTTTTGCAAATGGCAAACATTGCAAGTTAACTGTGAGGTCCTAGATACTGTGTGTAAATTGCACTAAAGAGAAATTTTAAAATCCTCAAGATATTCCATAGCAATTTTAAGAATATTATATGGTGGATACGTATATAATATTAGTTAAGAAATAGTGCAAAAATATTGCTAAAACTCAAAAACAATATTAGTAAATATCACTCTTACCCATTGCAGTAAGGATCTACAAGTCTCCTTACTGCAGAGGCAGTACTGATGTGCTGCTGTCTGAACTGTGCTGAATTGCATATCACAATATAGAGACTACTGCATCCTTCAGTGGACACAGTTTATATTATAATCTCTTAATAGAGATTTCAGTAAAAAAAAAAAAAAAAAAATTATTCACCTCCTGATTGAGCCCGTGTGAAGATGGGGAGCTTCTTAGCTATGTCAATCAGGATCTGCTTCTGCACATCTGGCCTCTCTTCCATCTCATATCTCTCTTTGTCACTGAAGGAGAGGTGGAACTGCAGAAAAAAAGTACAATTAATGATCAATGCAGGAACTACAAACTACATTTACTCACATACCCTCATAAAATTTGATTAGATTTTCTGTCTGGGTATTCACAAATGATTACACCAACATCTGCTAAAGAATACGTAATCTAGTTTTCACTTGGTTATATTTGAGTCAATAACATTTAGGTCCTAAACTTATTCAGTTTTGTTGATCAGAACATCTCTACTGCTTTGTGATTACCCACACGCCTGACTTCAGACATTTAAGATATTATTTTAGACCAAAAGGATTCTAAAAACAAAACAGAAACTGATGATCACACTTCTATTTGAATCAATATTTGACAGTATATGCTCTTGGCACTTTGAAAAAAAAAATATTGGGCGCCAGTATTTTAAGTAAGGAAATCCAAACAAAATGGCCATAATACTAACTTTTTTAGTTGGTGTGGAGGGAGGAGTGAAGATTGCCTTCCAGTAGGTCCAGCAGAACATCACAAAGCATACATGGAACACTAAAAGATAGGCCACTGCAGAAGACATAAGATTATAAAAGACATCACTATAAAAATGCCCAACCTAATCATCAGACCTGAATTCCACAGAACACCACTGGAATGTTATCAAGAGGTAGATGGATGGTCTACAAGTCATTAAACAAAGTCAAGCTGTTTGAATTTTGGTATAAAGTCACCGAACAGTGAAAGACATGTGGATATCTTTAACAAATCTGTATATATAATTACCAAATTCTGATTTCTGAGCTATTCTCAGTTCTCAATTTAAATACTAGGACGGTGTTGTTTAAAAATGATTTTTTAAACTGTGATTTCTTTACATTATTTGAGATCTGAAAACGCAGCATTTTTTTTTAACTAGTTGTGCATTTTCTGCAAACATGCCTGATTCCACATGTTTTTTACATGTAATAAATGAGTGACAAATTAATTACTATACATACAACCATACATCAAAAATATAGAAAATTGAGGGAAAAAATCATTTTTTCATAATTTAATTCAAAGAAATAAACTCTCATATGCCATTTGCATTACAGGCAAAGTGACATTTCAAGAGTATTCTGTTTAAATATTGATCATTTTGGTATATATCTCAAAATAAAAAATCCAGTATGTCAAATTATTGGAATATTTCATTTGGAGAGTAAATTACTATTCAAACAGTATAAATAATGTGCATCTCATTGGCTTCTACTGCAGCAATTCTAAAATCAAGTCACTCCTGAACCAGAGACAACATCAGAAACAACTCTTCTGGCCTAAAAAGAAAAACTGGATTGTTGCTCAGTGGTTCAAACTTTTTTCAGATGAAAGTCAATGTTGCATTTAATTTGGAAATGAAGGCCCTAGAGTCTGAAGGGAAGAGTGGAGAGGAAGAGAATCCAATGTGTCTAAAGTCCAGTGTGCAGTTTATGCAGTCTGCGATGGCTTGTGGTGTTATGTGTGTCCAAAATTAACAGAGTTGTCTACTGGGACGTCACTATGTGTCTAATTGCTGACATGCCTTATAGTGATGCCGATTTCTTTTTCCAGCAGGATTGCCCACAGTAACAAAACTAATATCAAATGGTTTCTTACCATAACTGTGTTTGCTTGTATAGCCAATAACGCAGTCAACATAAAAAGTCTGTCAATTTACATAAAATTAATATCAAATATGATAGTTTACCTTTTTGAATTTTATTATATTATATTATTATTAGAACCATAATATTCTAATTTTTATATAACTGTAGATGTGCACATTGTGAAATATGATGTGAAATAAGGTGAAGCCCCCCTTTAATTATGTGTCAATTGTACAGGACAGTTACTGGAACTTACCTTTCTCCAATGCATTGTGGAGAGTAACTGCAAAACACATAAATAATAAAGTCACTTGCGGTTTACTGGGTACGTAGACAAATCTCAAAGCTCTCTATAGACATTAGAGACAGAATAATAACACTGCTTTTCACTGTGAAAGAGGATAAACATTTCCAGCCATTTCAGCTCCATTCATCTGAGCTGTGAGTGAAAAAAACGAACACAGTGCTCAGCTCAGGCGTCCATTTCACCCAATGACTGTTAACTACAGTCTATGATTTCAACAACAAACGCCAGGTGACTGTGTGTTCAATTACAAAAACAAGTAAACAAGCGTCCACACTGTTTACTACACACTATATTTAACCTGGGCTAATAGTTCATCGTTTTAAATGACAAACTGCTGGTTGGCTTCATAAACGTACGTATCTGCACCGAAAATCACTTCCTCGTAGCGATATTAATATTAGCACCAACGATTAGCAAGTCAGCTAACGCCGCTTCCCCGATTCTCTCAAAACAAATACTCACAAAAACAAAGTTCAAACACATAAGCGTAGTACGACCACAGGACCACGGAGGAAATAATGACCACAGGTATCCAGGAGAATATCCTCTGACAGCATCTCAGTCCTCTGGACATAGCCATGGTCAAAGAATCCTCACTATCATGTTCTCAACCATCTACTAACCGACCTGGCTGCGGAAGAGCAGAGCGAACAACTCTGAGGTTGATTTATCCGCCTGAGAAGCAGCTACGATGCCTCGATTTTCTCCACTCTTATTTATTTACTTACTCACTTACTTATTGTGAAATTATCTTCACATCAAACATGTCAACATAGTGATCTTTCCCCTTTAAAATATAAAGGTAAAGAACAACAAAAACATATTTATTTCCATTTTTAAAATATTTTTCATAACTTTATAAACAAACGCTATTTGTTTATTTAAATGTTCGTTTTTAGAATAATACATTAAAATGTAAGTCGACAAATCAATTAGCTTACATATTAGATATATAAGATAATGTAATATTCAACATAATACTTAGATTTTAGGCTTCAGTAAATTACAGAACAGATGGCTTTGGATGAAGTTGAATGTTTTACGCTTAGTTTTAGTAGCAGGCTACAGTGTCAGTAAGCTAAACGTTACAGTGGGGTTTCATTTCTGTATATTTAATCTTAGGCTGCTTTGTTCTCACTCTGTATACACTGCTCATACGTGCTTTACTCAAGTCCTCCAGCAGGTGTCACTACAACACTACTGTGAATTTGATACAGTTCTGTTTTCTAAATGAAAACTACATTTGTCACAATTAAAGCACTCTGGTGTACCACTGCTTTAATAGGAAAGTTCAGAAAGGATTTTCTTAACAGAGTTGACTAATTAGGCACTGAAAATTACTTTTAAAACAAATATGTATTTCTGTGAGTATTTTCCTGTTCATCATCTCACTATATTGTACATTCTTACTCATTCTCCATTCATTACTGATTTTGAATAATTGTTAATTGCAGTGAATAATGATGTGCTTTTTTTATAAGACAACTGTATATTTTCCATTATTCTGCAGTGTCTTGTATCACCTGCTGTTTGTAAATAGTAGAAATGTTCTGTGAGTTTACAAATACCTTTATTAAGAAAACAGGTTGTAAGCAGTTTCATGCAGATATGTTATATAAAATGTATATTTACTACTCTAAAATAACATGTTAAACAACACATTTGGTTTGCAAATGTTTTTATATATGACAGAGTCTAGAAATCATGGTTTACCAGGAGCACTGACCAACAGAATGGGACACTAGAGCTGAACATGTGCCTAAGGTCAGCATGTCTAATGCCTAGATGGGAATCATCTCCGAGTGTTGTGCTGTGGAGAGAAACTATAATCACTGTGGTTCCTACATACACTGATTTATGTACATGAATAACGACATATTCACAATATACCAGTATTTCAAGCCTTTTCTTGTTTTAAAGAATAGTAATTTTCTCCAAATGAAATATTCCAATAATCTGAGATTCTGGATTTCTGATTTTCATGACCTCTAAGCCAAACTGATCAACAGTAAAACAAAAAAGGCTTGAAATGTCATTTTATCTATAATAATAATAATAAAACTTAACTGTTTACTTTTTAGAATTAAATTGTGAACAACAATGAGCTTTTTCATTATATTGATATTTTTAAGTGGTATTTTACACGTTCACACAAACATGACATTTATCCCCACTGTTGTCATATGTCACTGTTGTCACTGTTGCCATACATCAGCAGTGTATTATACTGTACACCCAAGTTCCCCAAAACGTTGGCCCATCCCGCAGTGTCCTCCTTTCTCTCGTGCGCTGTGTGAAGGAGGGGCCATCAGTCAGCACATCACCCGCCACAGCGACACTACAAAGTGCTCGCTGCTATCATAATAGTAACAGCCTTAATCAAAACATTTACCCAGGAAAGTGAAATACAAACAGCTCACACAAGCAGGCCTGGGCACATCTCCACACACACACACACACACACACACACACACACACACACACACACACACACACACACAGCAGTGGGGTGGGCTTTCAGTAGAAGTCATGCATTAGGTGTAGAAAGGATGAGAGGGTTGACAGTGTAGAGTGGGCTACCTGTTGAAAACTACAGTACAGATATGTGCACCTACACTGTGTGCAGAGGTGGCTGATTACACCTTTATTTAACATTTGTGAATTGGAACATCCTGAGCATCCTTAGAAAGAAAGAAAGATAGAGTGCTGCTTGAAAGTTTGTGAACCCTTTAGAATTTTCTACATTTCTGCATAAATATGACCTAAAACATCATCAGACGTTCACAAAGGTCCTAAAAGTAGATAAAGAGAACCCAGTTAAACAAATGAGACAAACATATTATACTTGCTCATTTATATATTGAGGAAAATGATCCAATATGACATATTTGTGAGTGACACAAGTATGTGAACCTCTAGAATTAACAGTTAGTTTGAAGGTGAAATTAGAGTCAGGTGTTTTCAATCAGTGGGATGACAATCAGGTGTGAGTGAGCACCCTGTTTTATTTAAAGAACAGGGATCTATCAAAGTCTGCACTTCACAACACATGTTAGTGGAAGTGTGTCATAGCATAAACAAAGGAGATACCCGAGGAGCTCAGAAAAAGACTTGTTGATGCTCATCAGGCTGGAAAAGGTTACAAAACCATCTCTAAAGAGTTTGGACTTCACCAATCCACAGTCAGACAGATTGTGTACAAATTGAGTAACTTCAAGACCACTGTTACTCTCCTTAGGAGTGGTTGACCAACAAAGATCACTCCAAGAGCAAGGCGTGTAATAGTCAGCGAGGTCACAAAGGACCCCAGGGTTACTTCTAAGCAACTGAAGGCCTCTCTCACATTAGCTAATGTTAATGTTCATGAGTCCACCATCAGGAGAACACTGAACAACAATGGTGTGCATGGCAGGGTTGCCAGGAAAAAGCCACTGCTCTCCAAAAAGAACATGTAAAGCTAAACATCACGTGGACAAGCCAGAAGACTATAGGAAGAATGTTTTGTGGATGGATGAGAACAGTTTTTGTTTAAATGAAAAGTGTTCTATTCAGAGAAAGGAAAACACTGCATTCCAGCATAAAAACCTTATCTCATCTGTGAAACATGGTGCTGGTAGTATCATGGTTTGGGCCTGTTTTGCTGCACCTGGGCCAGGACGGCTTGCTGTCATTGATGGAACAATGAATTGTGAATTATATCAGAAAATTCTAAAGAAAATGTCAGGACATCTGTCTATGAACTGAATCTCAAGAGAAGGTAACTCATGCAGCAAGACAACGACCCTAAGCACACAAGTTGTTCTACCAAAGAATGGTTAAAGAACAGTTACTGGAAACAAAGGTCATTGACAAGAAATTGGTAAGAAACCATCTTGTTGAACACACGAATCCCAGCAACAGAACGACGT